>CAUYRT010018243.1:0-22542 GCA_963574885.1 Lepilemur ruficaudatus | reverse complement strand
TCACAGCAACTTCGAACTCCTGGGCTCAAGCAATCCTCCTACCTCAGCCTCCCGAGTAGCTGGGACTACAGGCATGCACCACCATGCCTGGCTAATTTTTTCTGTATATTTTTAGTTGGCCAATTAATTTCTTTCTATTTTAAGTAGAGACGGGGTCTTGCTCTCGCTCAGGCTGGTTTCGAATTCCTGACCTTGAGCGATCCTCCCGCCTCGGCCTCCCAGAGTGCTAGGATTACAAGCCGCGCTCGGCCTCCAGTTGCAGTTTCTTGTGTTGTCTGGATGTTTTAGTGGTGTACTTTCTAACTGAAATACTGTAGGCAGATACTAATACTGTAGGCAGAAAAATCTGCCTAAGAACTGGCCTGTGACCACCACCTGTGATTTCTGAGCCCACCCCGAGACTGTCCTGGCACATGGGTAGGAGGTGGCCTGGGTCCTGGGCTCTCAGCTGTACTGGGCAGACCCCACTGGCAGGTGTGGGTTGTGGGGCTGACGGAGGCTGTGGAGGCTTTGCAGAAAGCATCATGCTACTCAGGCTGAGGCGGGATGGCCTGCTGGGGGGCTCAGCTCAGCTGTGGCCATGATGGTCAGCAAGAGACAAGAATATAGCCAGTTGGAGAATTTTAGCCCAAGTTCCTCCTTCCAGGCAACAGAATCCAAACCACCAACGTGCCTATCTCTGCTGTTGAGGCTTCTGCATTAGCAGAAATATCTTCTGGTCCTGCAATTTCTTCACCAGACAGCTCACCTCTCTCTTCACCACTCGAACCTTCCTTTTTGAGGCCCTGCTAATGGTAATAATTATAATAATAGCTAATACTTAATGTGTACCCCCTGTATGCTAAGTGCCTCACATAGATTAGATCATTTAATGCTTATCACAACAATCCTATATGGTAAATACTGTTTAGACCATTAAAAAAAAGACTTTTTTTAGAGCAATTTTAGGTTTACAGCAAAATTGAGAGAACGTTACAGAGATATCCCCTATACCCCCTGCCATTTTATTTTAGTTATGAAAATTATCACACGTACACAAGTGGACTTCCAAATACTCACCTCTCAAGTTCAATGCTTGTCAGTGTTTCACCCTGCCCTTGCTTCAGGTAGATCCTATTACTGTTAATTGCTGCATGCGGTTAAGGGGTTTGCTCAGGTTCTTGTAGCAGGTAGGCTCGGGCTCCAGAGCACGTCCTCTTAGTTCCCAAGCTCCATGGCTGACAGTTCCCCAGGTGACCCTGCCTTTTAGAGTCCATGGTGTTTGCTACCATTTGTAGAGCCCCTGCTATGTCCTGCTGATAACCACATCAATCCTGCAGAGTAGGTGGTAACTTAGAGGTGAAAAAATAAGTTAGATCACTGGCCTTGGGACTCCTTGCTAATAATAGGCGGTGATGCCGGGATTCAAACCCAGATCTGACTCCAAGTCCTGTGGAGTTTCCTGCTCTGCCGTCTGTGTCCTCCTCACATCCGTACTGTGGTGGCAGTCGGTGGGTGGTGGTTTGGCTTGTGGGAGCCTCCGTTTGTAAAGCCTTAGAAGGACCTGGGTGACTTCCGGGCAGTTCTGTGAAGGTGTGAAAGCAGCCGGGTCAGATGCCATTGCTGCTGACTCTGTGGCTCCTGTGATAGGATCCACGCTTGGCTTTTTGGCCAGAGTGTAGACAGTGAGAGACCCCTTTAGCTTTTTGTGGTCAGTTGAAGGCAGAGTTCAGGAACCTGGAACCTGGAACCTGATGTTCTGTCCTGATCTGAAAGAAAGGGGAGGGAAGTGGAGACCAAGGGAGTCAGGAAGGCAGAGATTGTAGATACAGCTAGCTGGGCAGGGGGAAAGGAGGAGTCCATGGGGAGCTGGCCCTGAACACAGCACGTGCTTGGAGAATAGTGGCTATTAGCTGTTTTCATCTGTACTCTAAGGTGGATCGGTGGTGCAGGAGGGAATTAATGGGATTTATGAAGTGAAGGACATGAAATTAAAGTCTTCAACTGAAGAATTGGAACTGTCTGCCCTGTCTTTTGCTCTTTTGGGGGTGGTAGTGGTGTGGGGGGACAGTTTAGGGGATAAGGGGAGAATTTAGGGACGGGCGGAAGCAGTGAATTTTATATTCACATTGTGCGCCTTATTCACATCGGACACTGGCCAGAAATCTCTTCCTAAGAGAGAAACTTAGAAGGTAAACAGTTTGTTAATTATTGCAAGCCATGTAGTTTGGTTACAAGGTACACTTTGATCAACGGTCACAAACTCAGATGTCTTCAGGGGCAGTTGGAAATATAAATAAATGGAGTGGGCCAAAGGATGAAAAGTTAAACTGCCTCTCGGTCGGTCTTTCACATGCTCACGTTTGATGGAGAAAATCAGAGGTGAGGGTGCCGTGTTGCTTGGCAGCTGCCATTTGTCCCAGCCTCGAGGGGCGGGACCATGCTAGGGAATGACTGTGAACTCTAAGCACTTACCCCTTGGAAAGGGGGTGCTGGCACTCACATCCAGTTTCATGTGGCCAGATAAGAAAGCCAGATCTTCTTTTATTTTGAGAAGCTAAAAACCAGGATTTTAAACAATACTGTCTCTCTAATTTTTAAATACTTGCTCAAGATTTTAAGAAACATAGTGGGTCAAACAAAACATGCCAGTGGGCTAGATTCAGACAACAGAGCCCCAATTTAGGACCCCCATATTTATCATATGATGTGGCAGAAGGGTCTGGGTGGGGCCTAGGGATTGCCACCCGTGACCCTCCCTTCAGATGAGGAGATGGACCCTGCCAAGGATTCCTAGGATCTGCGCTTCAGTCTCAGTACTGGGTGGTCTGGGTTGAGTTGCTGAGCCATTCTGGGACTTAATTTCTTCCTTTGTAAAGTCAAAGGGTAGGTAGATCACTAGTTTTCAAACTGGGTTCCCTGAAGTGTGTTGGGGAGTTCCATAAGTGTTTGCCTTGAGCTTTATTAACAACAATGCCAGCCAGGCTCAGTGGCTCATACTTGGAATCTCAGCACTTTGGGAGACTGAGGCGGGAGAATCGCTTGAGCCCAGGACTTCGGGACCATCCTGGGCAACATCATAAGACCCTGTCTCTGCAAAAATATAAAAAAAAATCAGCCAGGCATGGTGCGGAGTGCCTGCAGTCCTAGCTTTTTGGGGAAGTTGAGGTGGGAGGATCCCTTGAGCCCAGGAGTTCAGGGTTACAGTGAGCTGTGTTTGCACCACTGCATTCCAGCCTGGGTGACAGAGCGAGATCCTGTTTCTCTTAGGCAGAGGGAACCTCTCCCCAAATTTGAGTGTATTGTAATTATAATGAAAACACTTGCCTGAGTATCTATTATACCAAATTTTGATATGTTGGAGATTACTAGTGTCTTAACTTGGGCACATATTAATTACATTCAAAATAAGAACAAGGTAACTCAAACTTTGAAAAAACTGCTTTTATCCAATTATATATACACACATATATAGATACGTATGAAATGTGGAACTCCATACATGTATGTAGTTCTTCATAAAATTCTTTTTGACAAAATGATTCTGCTGCTAAAAATACCCGTGGAAACTTCTGGCCTGGGACTTCCAAGGTCACCCTCAGCTCTGCATTTCAGAGTTCACACAGCCTCACCAAAATAGCCCCTCTGGTTACTTTTTTCTCTGTGCCTTTGGAAGAGCCCATCCTGTCTCCAACTGCCCTGAGAGGGGGAGGATGAGCCAGCTGCTCTTTGCAGGGCGGTTGGTACTTGGCCCTTCCATTGAAGCCTCACCTGGCGTTTCTGGGACATGGGATTACAGATTATGCTGCCTCTTCGCCATAATCCCTTGATGACAGTGTCAAGTTCAGAGAGCTATTTATTTGCCAGTGACAGCAGAGTACGCCAGCCCATTCTCTTCTCCCTTTGCCTGATGCCTTGTGCTCTGGGTACGGTTCACCATGCTGACCACTGGCCTGTCTGTCCCCTGCCTCTTGGACTCTAGGTGACCAGGTCCTTGACTACCCCGCAGTGCCACACCTGGCTTCTGGGAAGTTTTCTACAATGGTGTTCATTGCCTGGCTTTGGGGTTCTGTGGGAGAGGCGAGGGCCCCCCCAGCCTGTCATTTTCATGATCAATGATTTACCTTTCAAGGGCTGGTTTTACGGGGAGCTGTTGGATAATTTTCACAAGGGAGACAAATGAGAGCTAGGAAGAATGATGGCCTTTCAGAGTTGGAATCTGTGCTGCTCCAAATCCCATAAAATGCTATTTGATTTTAAACATTGCTTGAAGCAGTTCACATTTTGGTTAATTACGTCAGTGGGTAAAAATAACTATTGTCATATGGTGTGTGGGCTTGGTTTTAAAAGGATAAAGACTCTATTGTTACCCATTGTGTGCTATTCAGTCACTTTATTTATTTATTTATTTTTGAGACATAGTCTCACTCTGTTGCCCAGGCTAGAGTGAGTACCGTGGCATCAGTCTAGCTCATAGCAACCTCAAACTCTTGGGCTCAAATGATCCTTCTGCCTCAGCCTCCCAAGTAGCTGGGACTACAGGCATGCACCGCCATGCCCGGCTAATTTTTTCTATATATTTTTAGTTGGCCAATTAATTTCTTTCCATTTATAGTAGAGACGGGGTCTCACTCTTGCTCAGGCTGGTCTCGAACTCCTGACCTTGAGCGATCCACCTGCCTCGGCCTCCCAGAGTGCTAGGATTACAGGCGTGAGCCACCGCACTCTGCCTATTCAGTCACTTTATTACCCATCCTTAAAAACCCAATGTATAATAGCAAACCTGAAGCTTTGTCACTTGCTAAAATCCAGGCTGCTCTGTGAATTTACCCCTAAACCCTGCTCCTTTTGAAAACAGTAGAAAAGCTGCCTTAATTCAGTCAATTCAAATGGGTTGATGGGACCTGTTCCCAAGGCTGGGGACAGGCAGAGGTTTGTGACCTGCAGCCCTGGAACTGCCTTAGGGCTTCATGATCTCAGTTGAGACTTGCCCAGGGATGAACCAGTTACGGTTCCCTGGGAGGGGTTACGGTCAGGGGCTTCAGGGTCAGGCAGAGCTGGGCCAAGATCTTAGACTGACTAGCTATAGTAGTAGTAAGGTGCTGGGTCAGGAACTTAGCTTTGCCATGGCTCATTGTCTACATCTATAAGATGGGGATAAATGCAGTTCCTGCCTCCTGGGATTCTTATGCTTGAATAAGAAGGTAAATGTGTAACAGTTGTAGCACAGGGATTGGCCAGCAGCTAAAGGCTAGTCAATGTTATAGCAAGTAGAATGGACCAACATTAAATTCCCACATGGAGTCACGCTTTGGGTCGTGTTTTCTACCACTCTTCCCTTACGTGTTACCTTTAAATCTCCTGCACCCCTCCCTCCCTGTCCTCCAAACTCACTAGGTCCTTGGGCACCTAGGTCTTTTGCCCAGGAGCTCTTGGAGTTTGGGGCCTGGAGGAGGATCCTTGTCACTGGAACCACAGTTCCCAGACTGGTGGTGGTTTCCAGAGAGGGTTTGGCTTGTTGGCACAGCTGAAGGAGGTTGTGAAATGGGAACCATCTCTGGGGAGGGGGAGCAATGAACAAGGCTGGAAGGCTCAACCACGAGGGGCTGCCCCTCAGGAAAGAGGAGGAGAAGATTCTGCCTACTGTGTAGCATCGGGCATTTTGGGGCGCATCTGGTTGAGTGATGGGTTTTCTGCTACACCTGGGATAGCTAGGTAACTGGAAGTCTTTGGCAGAACTGAGGGTGGTGCCATATTCTTTCTGTGTGTTTCGTTGTTGCATCAGTGAGCTTAGTCTGCTCAAGGTTTGCTCCTTTTGTCCAGCTCTGGGGGCCAGCAGAAGCCCTGGGTCATACATACCGTTGACTTTTTGGAGGAACAGCGAGGGGGTGGGGGTGAGCGGTGCGTGCCCCATCCAGGCCTGCATCCTGGGAGAGGGGGTGCGGAAGCTTAGAGTGGTTGAGGTCGAGACCCGGGTTCTGATTGTGGTGCTTCCTCTCCAGCTGCTTGTCCTTGGGCAAGCCACTTACTGTCTCCTCTGTAACTGAGTTGTTGCTCTACTTAAATACTTAGGAAAAAATGCTTGAAAGAGTATGAGTTTGAGATTGCCCACTGGTGTTTGTCAGGAGAATCTGAGCCTTGGTGGTGGTACCTGTATAATGGGGACAAAAATACCTTGCAGGGTTGCCGTGAAGCTTTAAGGTTGATGCTGACGACAACAACAGCCGCTCAGATAGATCATTTAGTTTCATCCTCACTACGTCAGGGAGATCTGCAATTGAGAATCTGCGTATAACTTTTCACTCCCCCAACACTTAATTACTAATGGTCTACTGTTGACCAGAAGCCTTACTGATGACATAAACAGCCGATTAACCACTACTTTGTGTGTTACGTGTATTATATCCTGTATTCTTACAATACTGTAAGCTAGAGAAAAGAAAATGTTCTTAAGAAAATCATAAGGAAGAAGAAATATATTTACTGTTCACTAAGTGAAAATGGATCATCATAAAGGTCTTCATCCTTGTTGTCTTCACGTGGAGGAGGAGGAGGAGGAGGAGGAGGAGGAGGAGGAGGAGGAGGAGGAGGAGGAGTTGGTCTTGCTGTCTCAGGAGTTGCAGAGGTGGAAGAAAATCCCTGTATAAGTGGATCCATGCAGTTTAAACCTGTGTTGTTCAAGGGTCAACTGTATTCTTTTAAAAAGTATTTATGAAGTATCCACCATGCCACGGATGTATCAGCGTGTTGTTTACAGTGTCTTTTTATCTGTGGATAGTGGAAGAGTATGGGGCCTGGCAGATCTGGGCATGTATCCTGGCTCCGCCTCTCACTGACCAGCTTTGTGACCCTGGATAGCAGATCATTGATCTTTCAGTTTCTTCATCTGTAAAAATGAGGGTTAATGTGAAAATTAGGTACCTTGCTTTGTTGTTGCTGTTGACAACAGCAAGGATTGTTGTCAAAAGGGTTGGCAAGGAGAAACCTCACCTTACCGTTTTGTTGCAAATAATGGACAATCCAAAGTACAGTCCTGTGTTGCTTAAGGATGGAGTTACACTCTGAGAAATGCATCATTAGGCAATTTCATCCTTGTGCGAACATCATAGAGTGTACTTACACAAACCTAGATGGGTAGCCTGCTATACACCCAGGTAATATGGTATAGCTTGTTACTCCTAAGTTACAAACCCGTACAGCATGTTACTGTAGTGAGTACTGTAGGCAGTTGTAACGCAATGGTAAGTATTTATGTATCTGAACATACTAATATCTAAACATAGGAAAGGTAATGTGTTGTGCTGTGATGTCACTAGGCAATAGGAATTTTTCACCTCCATTGTAATCTGTGGGACAGCTGTCATATGTGGTCCATTGACCAAAATGTCATTATTTGGCACATGACTATAGTTAAATAGTAAGGGAATGTTTTTATTTCTCCAGGCAAGAAGTCTGGAGGCAGAAGGGTCTAGAGTTGGTTAATTTAGTAGCTCAAGGATCTAGGTGTTTTCCCTCTTTCCCCTCAGCTATCTTCAGCAAATGGGTGTTTTCTCTCCTCCTTGTCACAGAGTAGCTGCAGCATCTCCAGGCATCACAGGCAGATCATATGAAGTCCACTAAAGCAGGGTAGTATTTTTTTCCTGTGCATCCCTTTTTATTAGTGAGGGAGCTCTTCCCCAGGATTGCCCTTGCAGACTCTTAGGTCCTCTTGCCACATGTCTTTGTCTGGTTCCTTTAGGTTCGTTGAGTTCTGAGGCAAGCATTGACACATTGGGATGCCAGGCCCAGGGAGGTGAGGATGAGGAGAAAGAAGGGGGTGAGCAAGGCCAGGAAAGACATGAAGTCATGTGATGCAATGTGGTTTTGCATTGGCCACGGCTTCCTGGTGTGCCTCAAAGAGATACAGGTTGGTGTGTTTGCATAGTACCTAGGGCCTTTGAAAGGGTTGCAAGGAGAAACCTTACCTGTGTCTATCAAGGAGCTCCCTTACTCTGCTTGCTGGATTTTTTGGAGGGTAGAGAGAAGAAGGGAGCATGCTGATAATATCTTTTGGAATTAATTTTTAAATCTTCCCCAAATCCTAGTACAGTTCTCTGCACCTGGTTTTATGTTGGGAGGTAGCATAGCTAGTGGTTAAGTATATGGATTCTGGAGTCTGAGTACCTGGGTTCCAGTCCAGGTCCTGCAGCTTAGCAGCTATTTGTGACCTGTGCCCACCTTTTAGGGTTGTTTGGAGGACGAAGTGTGTTAATATTTGAATAGTGCCCGGCGGTTAGCACTCTGTGTGTATTTGATTAATGCATGGAGCATACATACTCAAATTATTAATAAAATACTGTGATTTTAATCTCCTAGACACTTGCCTTTTTCTCCAAGATGAGATCTTTGTACTTTTATCTCTGGAACTCAGAGCTCTTTGACATGTTGTCCCTTGTTAAGGATCATCAGCCTGTGAATGTTTGTTTAGTCTGTGACCGTAAGGGACACAGATCAAAAATTCGTAGACACTCTTTGCCTCCATGTATGCCCTCTTCTGACTTCCCTTAGCAGTGGCTCCTGCGCCCGGGGTACCACTCACCTGTCCTCCTGTGGTTTGCTCATACACTGTCCTCTTTCCGGTGACGTGGAGGCCTCTGATTTAGCTCTATCTAGCACTTGAGCACAGTGCTCCACCCAGGCAGGTGCTCGAGAATTGCTTGTTTTGAGTTGTTGGTGCTTTCTACTTTGAATTACTCATTTACAAACCTGTCTAATTCCCTTACTTTCCTGTAAACAGCTTGAGGGCAGGATCTAGATAGTTATGATCCTCAGATGGATGAATGACTGAGTAGGTTTCAGTTGAGGAGACAACACACGGAGGCACATGCCAAGCTGTAGTAGCATTGGAAGGGGCTAGGACCTGCCATCCTAGAGTCTCCAGCTTATGTACTTTACTTTAACTTTTCCAGCTACCGGGCAAAAAAAAGTTTGCTGGCCTGTGCGACTTGTGCAGCCATGGACTCCTTTTTTCTTTTCCTATCTCCTGTGACTCCGTCGTAGACTGTGTGGATTGAGGCTCAGCACAGACTGAGGGACAGGGGCTGGAGGCAGGGAGATGCACCGATAAAGCATAGGCCTGAGATGCCCAGAGCTTGAAGGCAGCGTGGGGTGGGGGGAAGGGAAAGCTTGAGGGTTGGGGGAACTTGGGGCAAGTCTTTTTCTCTTCTCTGGGCTCATTCTCTCCTTCCAGGAGCATTTACTGAGCGCCTGCTGTGTGTACCACCCTAGGCACAGGGCTCTGTTCTGGCGGAGCATGCATTGTGGTGGGTGGAGACAGTGGTGTGACGGAGAGAGGGGCGCTGATGTCCATGGCTGCTTAGAGGACTTGCTGAGGAGGTGGCATTTTTTGCCAGGCCATGGGAAGATCTGGGCAGAGTGCTTTTGGAGGAGGGAATAAATAGGTAAAGGCAAAGGCATTAGAGGACAACCAACCACCTTTGAGAACATGAAGTTAGTGAGACCAGAGGGGCCAGGTGGGCTGCGGTTAAGAATTTGAATTGTATTCCAAGTGTGATGGGAGGTTGGAGGACGTTCTTTTACCACCAAGGTCCTTTTGGGTTATTTTCTTCTTCATGAAGACCGTAATTTGAAAAATGCCATTCACCAAGAAGGTGTGTTTATGGAACAATAGAAATGTGCCATCTTGAATTATTTTAGGCTTTTAAAGTATGGGGAAATAATTTATGGATCACAATAATATTCTTGAGGACTCCCCAGGGATCTAAAGATCACAGATTGAGACACTGTAGGCTATGAGTGTCTTTGAGACCTCTTCTGTTTCAAACACTCATTCTTCCCCAAACTGCTTGCCATATGATTTAAAAAAATACTGCCACCCTACTGATAGAAAGGAGAAGATGAATTTTTGTGCACTGACAATCCCAGCCTCCCCTGGTTTCTTCTGCCATGCATCTGGCTTTCCACCCTGCAGTCACGACCTGCAGATGGCTCTGGGGAAGGGGCGTGCTGGTCCTGGTTTCCTTTGGTTGTGGCTCTGACGGTCTCGACTCTGCTTCTGTGTCCTTCTGCCTCAGTTCGCCATGCAGTGGCTCGGGGGAGGTGCTGACCGGGGGAGCTGCCCCAGTGGGGGACACGGGTAGTCGCAACTGCTTGGCCTCCATGTAACCCGGTTAATCTTTTGTCTGTAATTGACCCGTGGTTTCACTGAGTCCCTGCGTTTAATGTCCCAAGACACCCTCACCCTGGCCAGCAGGCCTTTGCTTAATGTATGTTTTTACCATCCCACTCCCATTATTAAGTCCTCAACTGCTTTATTCTGATTTGCATTTTTGTGGCTGAATGAATCTGCTGACTTCCGTTTTCTTTTTCTGTTACAGATGGTGTGCGCAGGTGACTGTGAGTACCGCTTCCCTCTCCCTGCTTGTGCTGTTCGCTACTGCCCCCTAATGGACACAGAGCAACATTAACAGCAATGTGGAAACCACACAACATGCTAGTTTATTAAAACCTGCTTAGTTTCCAGTTTTTCTTTAGAAGTAGGGTGAGCATGGAAACAGCAAATGAAAGAAAAAACCTGGTTAATTGTGCAACTGAGACAAATAAAAAATTTACATTTTCTGTGATACTTTGCTGATCTACACCCATGGGTGATTTAACTTATTTGAAACTCTAATGCAGTATGATTTTTATATATTTTGTGTGCTGTTAACCCGTAAGTATTTCTTGTGTTGCTACACTGCCCTTGTGTTGCTACATTGAGACATTTAAAAAATGGTGAAGAGGGTTTGTGTAACCTTTGGAAAACCAGACGTAGCCTCCTGTATATTTTGCTTTTGTATAGAGGGCTGAGTTCCAATTGCTGATGGGTGCTGGTCCATTTGTTCATACTAAAATGAAAAAAATAAGGATATGATAGTAAGTTTTTAAGGACGCTAAATAGATTCAGTTGCAAGCACCATCCATTCAGGGATTATGACCTTACTAATTTTTTTGGTCATAAAACATTTCCATAAGAAGTAAAAATAATAGTGGTTTTTAAAAAAATGTATCTCTTGGGAAAAAAAATAAAAATTCGTAGCTTTAGTTTGTCTCCAAAATTTGGGAACTTTTTTCCTGATTGGTAAAATCCCAGTCTATGAACCATAGAGATAAAATAAATAGATTATTCTCATGGTGCCATACAAAGGGGGTGGATCTTGCTGAAACCTAATAAAGCACATCTCAGTTAATAGTAGTAATTACACAAAGCCTGTGCAGACAGTGGGGAGCGTTCTGCAACTGTTTTTCTTTCTGTTAATCAGTTTGGTAAATAAGCTGATAGGTACCTCGTGCAGGCTTGAATCACTTGGGCGCAAGAAGAAAACTTCTATGCACAGATATGATATTTTAAATCAGGGAGCTAAGGGAACTAGAATCAGTTTTAAAAATTATAATAATCTGTTGTATGGCAAGTATGTGGTGGTGAGGTGCCATTTTAGTAGTTTGTGGTTTTTTTCTTTTCTATCCTGCATTTTAGGCTTCAGCTGTGGTCTACTCAACTTCAGTTCTTCAGCCACTGAGATTCATTTCCATGATGTGCCGGAAAACATTTCATTACTAAATGTAACTGATTTGAGTGGCCAGCTTTACCAGAGTTCCCCACCTGACTCCAACGGGACTATTTCACTTACGGGGCTCACTCCTGGGACACACTATTGTTTCAGCTTTTTAAATGGCTCCAGTATCTGCTGTCAACAAGTGCAAACAAGTGAGCAAGAGTTTTCTTTTGGGATGGTTTGTGGGGTTTGGAGAATGTATTTAAATATTATCATATCAGTAGTGTGTTTGAAATCACTTCTTCTGAGCCTCAATATTAAAAAGTGACTATGTGGCGGGTGCGGTGGCTCACGCCTGTAGTCCTAGCACTCTGGGAAGCCGAGGCGGTGGGGATCGCTCAAGGTCAGGAGTTCGAAACCAGCCTGAGCAAGAGCAAGACCCCATCTCTACCAAAAATAGAAAGAAATTAATTGGCCAACAAAAATATATAGAAAAAATTAGCCGGGCATGGTGGCGCATGCCTGTAGTCCCAGCTACTGGGGAGGCTGAGGCAGAAGGGTTGCTCAGGAGTTTGAGGTTGCTGTGAGCTAGGCTGACGCCACGGTACTCTAGCCCGGACGACGGAGTGAGACTCTCTCAAAAAAAAAAGTGACTATGTCTTGTATCTTTCTTCTCCCCATTCTTGGTCCTATTGCTTGGGTTGAGGGATACCTGGTTCCTCTGAGAGCTGCTTTGACCTTTGACACTCTCCTTTCTGCTTTCTTTTTTTTTTTTTGAAACAGAATCTTGCTCTGTCGCCCTGGATAGAGTACAGTGGTGTCATCATAGTTCACAGCAACCTCAAACTCCTGGGCTCAGGCAATCCTCCTGCCTCAGCCTCCCGAGTAGCTGTGACCACAGGCGCAGGCCACCACACCCGACTAATTTTTCTATTTTGAGTAGAGACAGGGTCTCAACTCTTGCTCAGGCTGGTCTCGAACTCCTGAGCTCAAGCAATCCTCCCGCCTGGTCCTCCCAGAGGGCTAGGATTACAGGCGTGAGCCACCACGCCTGGCCTCTCCTTTCTGCCTTTACATATGGTGATGGCAGAGCAACGAAGAGCATAGACTCAGAATCAGAGAGACCTGGGTTTGCTTGCTGGGTCTGCCAGTTTCTAGCTGTGTAATCCTGGGCAAGTCATGGACCCTATTAGGCCCCACTTTCATCATCTTCATTAACATATATGTATATTTAAAAATATTTTGAAATGTGCTTTTTCCTCTGAATTATTGAAACTTAAGAACTTGCTTTTCCCAAGCCTTCCGAAACCCCTGTCTGAATCAACAAAATTGAGTTCTTAACGCATTTCTCTGTCTTTGAAACGGCCTCGCAGCCTTGCTCATGAAGTCGTGAGGCCTCAACGAGGAAATGCCGCCTGGCCCCTGGCAGTGTCTGGGACATGGTCAGCCCTGGGCAGGGCTGCTGATGCCGCATCCTCCGCCACTCTGGCTATTGTTATTGTCTGTCTTTATCCTCCTCCTCATTGTTGTCATTGCTTTTAAGTAGCAGCACGGTTATAATCTGCCAAAAATGCTCCTCTGACACTGTAAACTTGTCATTTTATAACTAGGAAACTCAAGTCTGGAGGGGCTTCTTGGCATGAAGTTTATTGAATTGTGGCCACAGGATTCTTCCCTGCTTGTTCTATTTTCCTTTCTCTGGCTTCTTCTCCTGCCCTTTTTCATTGACTGGATAAATGTTTGCATCGCCCACGGGCCAAGAAAGGCACCCTTTCCATGAGCATTCTGAGATGGTGTTACCTGTATCATCTTTACTCTTTTGGGGTCAATCACTAGCTCATTGAGAAGAAGGGCCTTTTCATCTGTGTTTTATTTTTCTGTTTCTGGTTGTTACTCCTCTTTCTTGATTTTAATTAAGATGCATCCATTTGATAGTTTTACTGTTAATAATCATGATGGCTTCTGTGGGTTTAAGACCCTGTACATTTATCTACAATTCTACAGAAGAAGAAACTGAGGTTCAGAGTGGTGAGATGACATTGAGTAAAACTACATGGCTGGTTTCTAGCAGCATTGGACTCTGAACCTAGATTTTTAATGTCCACATCCAGTGACCTTGTTCATCATATCGTGGTGGTTCAATCATAATCTTTAGTGTGGTGTGTTAGAGCTGTGGACAGAGGAACCTGAGACCGAGAGGTTTTAAGAAACTAATTCCAGGTCATATAGGAAATGGGTGGAGACGTCTTCAAGTCCACGTCACATCCCAAGATCAGTCCTTTTCTCCTTACACTGTTCTGCCCCTGCCGTTTTATGTCAGAAACCTGCTGCGTTTCCTTCTGACATCAGGGTTTGGCAATAAAGTTGTCATGTGTTTCTGTGTCATGGAACGTCTCTCTCAATGCAGTGTTTTCTGAGAATGGGGAGGTGGCCTCACTGTGCATCTTGGGTCTCTTTTTATATCAGCTGCTCTACAGGTTTAACCCCGTGTTCCAGTCACAGCAACATGACCAGCTTTATCAGATTTCCCCCATTCTAAGGCCTGTTTCACCAGCACACACGCCCACATGTATGTATAAGGATTTAACTAAATTCTGTTGCAGGGAAGTCTAGAGGCAAGTAAAGAGAAATGAAACTGTGATTGTAAAATTCACCAGAAGGCTTTGCTTTTACATTTCCTTTTTTAAATGTAATTTTTCTTTCTTTCTTTTTTTCTTGAAAACAATATTTAAATAGAACCCTGTCCTGTATTTGACATCGAAGCTGTTTCCATCAATCCGACAAATGTGACCCTAACCTGGAAAAACAATGACACAGCTGCTTCTGAGTACACGTATATAGTAAAGAATGAGATGGAACATTGGCGGGAGAATCTTGTTGCAAATCAGACCAGGGTTACCATCACAGGCCTGAGTCCAGCGACCTCGTATATGTTCTCCATCACTCCAGGAACGGGCAGTGGGACTTTGGGAGATCCCATGGCCATAAACGTCACAACAGGTAAGATAATTGGATCCCAGGGGCAATCATGAGCCATTTCTTCTTACCCTGTATCCTGGAGCCCCATCCGTTCAAGTTGCCTGTAGGAAAAAGATTGTTTTTCATAAACTAGAGGAGAAAAGGTGCTGTGTTGTTTCAGGCCCAGGGGTTCAGGTGGCCAGATCATGCAGTAGTAAGGTCCTGTGTGGTTTTGGAAATTCTAACTACTTCTGTTTGGTTTTAAAAATCTATTGGCTAGCCGGGCGCGGTGGCTCACGCCTGTAATCCTAGCACTCTGGGAGGCCAAGGCAGGCAGATTGCTCAAGGTCAGGAGTTCGAAACCAGCCTGAGCAAGAGCGAGACCCCTTCTCTACTAATAATAGAAATAAATTAATTGGCCAACTAAATATATATAGAAAAAATTAGCTGGGCATGGTGGCACATGTCTATAGTCCCAGCTACTTGGGAGGCTGAGGCAGAAGGATTGCTTGAGCCCAGGAGTTTGAGGTTGCTGTGAGCCTGGCTGACACCACGGCACTCTAGCCCCAGCAACAGAGTGAGACTCTGTCTCAAAAAAAAAAAAAAAAAAAAAATCTATTGGCTAATACCTACTTTTCTGCTAAGGCTCGGGATTAGAGACCTCATTAGAAATGCATCTGGATGGTCATTACCTGCCTTTTAAGTCCCCAGAAAAATGATGCTGTGTGTATATTCCCAGGACTTTCTGTTGGGCAGGGAAGTTTGGTATACTTTATAGAGGAGTGTGTGCTTCAGATGAGATAAGCGTTTGGTGACGTTTAGATTTTAATTAAGATTAGGCAGCTGAGATTTTGATTTAGCTTAGGTGTCAATAACCTAAGCCATCTGTTACAGCTGCAAACCTGAGCTCTTTTTTTGTAAGCTGAAAAGAGCCACAAATTTAAAAACCAAAAAAACAAGTGAGAAGCTCTTTTTAAAGTGAGGAGAACCAAAAATTGAAAAAAGAGGTCCTCTGTTTTCTGATGTCTGTGTGTGTGTGTGTGTGTGTGTGTGTGAGAGAGAGAGAGAGAGACAGAGAGACAGGGAGAGACAGAGAGACAGAGAGACATCATTGAAGGGAGCGAGGTCTAGCATAACAAGCCTCTGGACCTGGAGCAGCAAACATGAAACCAGTGGCTTTCGACACTTTTTTTTAGTCAGGAGACTCTTTAAACAAAATCTTGCCCAGAAGACCCAATAAGTAAAAATAAAAAGAGGCTGGGCATGGTGGCTCACACCTATAATCCTAGCACTCTGGAAGGCTGAGGTGGGCAGATCGCTCAAGGTCAGGAGTTTGAAACCAGCCTGAGCAAGAGTGAGACCCCGTCTCTACTAAAAATAGAAAAAAAATTAGCTGGACAACTAAAAATATATATAGAAAAAATTAGCCGGGCATGGTGGCGCATGCCTATAGTCCCAGCTACTCGAGAGGCTGAGGCAGGAGGATCACTTGAGCCCAGGAGTTTGAGGTTGCTGTGAGCTAGGCTGATGCCACGGCACTCTAGCCTGGGTAAGAGTGAGACTCTGTCTCAAAAAAAAAAAAAAAGTGAAAATAAAAAGAACTGGAGAGAGAGAAGCCATGGAGATGGGCGTCACGGGCACCTTCCCAAAACTCCTGGAGCTCCTCAGAGCACACTTTTAGGGGGAAAAGAAAAAAAAAATCTACAATGAAGCTTTGTTACGTTACACTGTGAAAGAGAGAGGAAAAGGAGGAGAGGGCAGAGAGACGACAGAAGAGTTAATGAGGAAAAATGCGGAATTTGGAGATGGTGATGGGGACAAGGTGGCAGAGTGGGTGGCATAGAGAGAGAAGGTGGCGAGGTGGCAGGACATAGGTTTCAAAGGAGCTGGGTGTCCTTGTCCACCCCAAAGCCTGAGCACAGGGCCGCGCCAGAGCAGGTTCACAGCTGCTGGGTATTGAGCACCTGTGTGCTTCGCTGTCCTTAACACATTATTTTGTCCTCACAGTAACCCTGGGGGCTGTAGCTGGAGAAACTGTAACATGGAGAAATTAAGTTTCTTTTGTGATCTCAGAGTACTGAGCATCACGTGGTGGGACCAGAGCCCACGGAGCCCAGCTCCAGACCGCTGTGGCATGGTGATGTTCGTAACGGTTGTCTGGGTCACTGGCTGGCAGGCTTCGGGGTGTTAACACTTCTTTAAAAAAAAGAGCAAAAAGACACCAGCAACCTGATTTGCATGAGAGACATTTGTTGCAAGGAACTGAGTCACAGAGTGGATCACATTGTCTCAGTGTGCGACGGTACCTAAGCATCACCCAGGCCGGTGTCTTTGCGGTCAGCCACCCGCAGCCCTCGGGCCGGGTTTTTGCTCTGATGGTAACACTACCTGTGCTTATACGCACTGCAGGCTGGAGCCCTGGGCTCTGGTTCCTCACTGCTACCAGTAGTGAGTGTCCCGAGCAAGCGCCTGCCTCTCTGGTCTCCACATGCTGGTCTCAGACCTGCAGGGAGTGGGCGTTGTTTTGGTCGAAGTGGTTTGATTGGTGTCACTGTCAGCCACGTGACGTGATGGAAGGAAGGGCTGGGGTGTGGTATAGATGGAAAGTCTTCTGAAAAATCCCCCTGGGGTTGGAAGACAGGGCTGTGCTCCGTAGTTGAAATGTGTTGATACTGTAAAATGATATTATTTGCATTGTCTTGAATTGAGACCTTTAGACTTATCAGGCAGTCGCTTTATTTGATGCTTTGTTCCTGACGTCTGAAACGGATAAAATGTCACTGTTTAAAAGGGGCCAATTTAGAAGAATTTCAAATCACTGCTGGGGTTGATCTTGGAGAATAGTGCAGATCCTAAACAATTTTGGTTTCAAGGTTTATTCCTTCCCCTCTTTTCTGCATTGTGATGTTTTTCCCCCACTGCGAAATGATGGAAATGCATTGGGTAAAGGAAGTATTTTGAGTGGGTCATGTTGAGACATCGGTGACTCCAGTTATTCCTAATGAAAGGTGACTACAAATATCTTGTCCATTAACGCCCACCGTATGTTTTTAAAATAGAGCCTAGTCCAGTTTCTGGTCTTCGTGTTGCCTTCGTTGGTACGAGGAAGGTTGCTCTTTCCTGGAGCAATGACAATGGCACTGCCTCCTGCCGGATGCTTCTCAAAGGCCGCGAGGAGTCGACTCAACACCTAGCAGTCAACATTTCATGCCTGAAGCCAGGGGGTCAATACAACATCACCCTGTATCTTCCAGAATCTAATGAGACACAGAGACACGCCCTGCCTATAGAAAGCGGCTTGGGTGAGTTACAGAAGTGTGCCTCCCATCTCCCTCGCTGGTTTGACTGTCAAGAAATTAATACTTTTAAAAAATATTGTTCTTAGATTTCCTTCCAGTTTTAGAATGTATAGAGGGCTTTTCCTCCACATCTAGTTTGATACTACACCTCAATGAGGAGGGAAGGAAGACTGTTCTTATTTTGCAGGTGAACACACAGGGGCTTAGAATGACAATGGGGACTGAAACTTTTTGGAATCTGACATCCGGGAAAGTAGATGCCTCTTTAGCTTTTGATCTTTCAGTGGAACAAATAGCAGGTGTGTTAACCCAGGTTGGGCCTTTGGAGGAGCTTATCACGCCCATTGAGGAAAGGGATGCTTGGCAGGCAGATCTATCTGGCAGATGTCTTCTGCATTGACCTTGGCGTAGTCATTGGCAAATTTTATGGCATTTTCAGTGGATGCCTGCAGTAACCTGTAAGCTGAGGACAGGCACTTAATCCCCATTTTACACCTGTTAGGATTTCTGCCTGCAAGTGACAGAAGCCAGACCTTAAATAGCTTAGATGACAAGAGCAATGTATCGGCTCACGTGTATTTTCCTGCTACAGCGAGGCCGTAAAGAGAGAGGTGGGGCAGTTCTCATCTCTTCCTCTGGCTTCTTCCTATCGATCAGCTTCTCTCTCGCAGTGGTTCCTTCTGCACAGCTCAAGGAGGGGTGGCCCCCAGCTGCTCCCCCGTTCACACCCTGCAGCCCCCTCCCAGCCGGGGTCTGGTCCAGGGGAAGCATTGCTTGAGTGAGCTCTGATTAGCAAAGTTTGGATCACAGAGCTGTCCCTGGAAAGCCACGCTGGGACCGGAGAAGATAATGTCCCAACGAAGGGAGAATGGTCCCAAATAGCGGAGTTTGAAAGAGATGCACCAAATATGCGTGGTGCTACTGGAGTAACAATCCAAAACGAACTATCAGGGCCTTTTCAGGGGGCTGTGTCTGTCCCTGGAGGAGGAAGGGAACGGATATTTATGGAGTACCAACTGTGGGCACTGTCTGATGTGTCATCGTATGGGATGGGGTGCTAAAAGAAGACGGGGAATATGTTCCTCTTTCGGCTAATGTCTTTGCCTCTTGTGCTTGAAACAGATGCCAACAGCACAGAGAGAGGCCTGGCGGAGAGCTGGCCCCAGCCGTGCAGCAGCCCCGGCGACCCTGTGCATGACGACAGCCTCCTCGGGCGTGTGGACCCGTTCTCTGGCCAGCAGTCCCGAGACACGGACGTCCTGCTTGCTGGGCTAAAGCCTGGCACTCAGTACGAGGCTGATGTTTATTCTCAAGCAGCAGATGGCACAGAAGGACGGCCTGAGAACATACCATTCAGGACAAGTATGTTGAGTTTTGTAAAATGGCTTCAGCCAGTGTTTCCTAGCACAAAATTTTGTCTCTGAGATTCTGGTTCTGAGTTATTTCTTGCTTAGCAGCTAGTTTTGTTGCCAGGGGGAGTTTTCTGGAAGATATTTTGGACGGAGCTGATCCAATGAGTTTCTTCTGAACTTCTTGGGCAAGGCACGTCTTTCACTTAGCGCAGTGAAACATACTGAGCAGCTACCACGCGCAGGCACCGGGCGTTGCCTCGTGTCTGTCTTTCACATCTCTGCATTTAGCCAGTGAGACAAACTGGTGTAATAGTTTTCTCTATAAATAGATAATCACTGGTTAATTTTTTCCCTTCGAGATAAGGAAATGAGTTTCCTCTTTTGGCCTTCCCTTGGGATTCGTACCGATCTTTGCACTGAAACACTTGTGGACGTGCTCACTGCTGCTTCCTAACTGTAAGTTGTCGGCATGCCCACTCTATAAATTGATCAGTACTTGGAGGCTTTTTGGATTGGTGCTGATGAGAGAGGAAAGAAATGCACGGTTGCTACCCTCAGGGAACTCTCAGTGCAGATGGGGAGGTGAGACCAACACGCATGGAAGAGTCCGCGGCTGGGCTCCGTGGGCTCAGGAGCAAATGCTACATCATCACAGCCCTTAGGGGCCCGAGTGTAGGCAGCGTGAACTGAGTCAGGGTATCGGATCCAGATATATATACACATTTCAAAAGGCTATCCTAGGCCCACAGAACTGAGGGAGCAAGGGTCGGGGATGGAGGAGCAAGGACAGAAAACAGACTGGCACCCAGGAACCTCTGGAGGGCGGGGCCGCTCTAGATCTGGTGACACACCAGGGCCCAAAGTCTGGGAGGGAGAGGGTGTCAGTGCCTGCTTTCTGGATGGCTGTGCTGGGGGAGGGAGGCACTGTCCCCCCATCTTCCCATTGGTGAGAAGCGCTTCTTTCGCCAGGGGGGTTGGGGTGCTGTCTGGAAGGCAGGTTGATGCCACGCAGGTAACACGGCCCGTCCGCTGTAGCGGCCCATGCAGTGCTGTGGACATCGTATGGCAGGAGCACGGTTCTGAGCTCCAGTGCTGGGGAGGCCCCTCCCACAGGGAGGATGGGAGCCTGCATAGGAGGGAGGGGCGAACGGGGAGAAGGGGAAGGCAGGTCAGTGAGGAAACGCCCTGAGTGAAAGTGTATACGGAGGACACGGGGGCCAGGTGGGGGCGTGGAAGCCAAGGGCAGGGGAGCTGGGAGCAGGGAGGGAGCTGGAAGGGAGGCTGTGGCTCCCTCTTCAAGGTCCATTGGGCAGCTTTGGCTGTTTGATGTCTTAAGAAAAAAAAATTTACAAAGGCTATCACAGGCCATAGACCTCCCTATGCCTAAGGGGTGACTGGGTAGTGGGTGTCAGAGGAACTGTCGGGTGGTGAAGTGCAGGTGGCATGGAGAGTGGGAGCCCCCGGGCAGGAAACCGGCCAGGGGGCCACCCCATGGCCCAGGCCCTGGTGGTGGGGATGGGAGCAGGAGTGGTGGGTGGGCAAGGAGGGGCGTCGGGGTTCATAGGCATCTCGAGGACCCTGGTAATTCCGGAGGGGTTGATTTAACTCCTAGGGAGAGGTTATATGTGCACTTTGAGAACTGACTCTTACTCTCTTTTAGAGATTGCAACGGGGGGAAGGGAGCAGGATTTAGCACACTTGGAGGCAGTTACAGGCCAGACTGTGTTACTTGTACAGAGCTAGAAAATTTGGGCGAGAAGTCAGGGGCAAGCCATGGCCGTCAGGAGTCGCAGCTTTCCTTGGTATCCATGTTGAGGGAGGGTCCACTTGTGTCCTTAGCCTCTTCCCTTTCTACGGTTTTGCTAACATGTGGGTGGGGTGGGGAGGATGTGGTTGTGGGAGAGGCTGCTTGACTTCGTGCGGCCCCCGTGCTCTGCAGGAGCAGCAGGGGGAGGCTGTCGGGGGAGGAGGACTTGGTTTCCAGAGGGTGCTGAGCTCCAGGAGGAGGAAGGGGCTCCCCCACTGGTGCTGTTGGCAGTGATGGGGTTCTCCTGCACATGAGAAGCTTGAGTGAGAGGGTGAAAGGCTGAAATCTAGCCTGTGTGCCCCCCACCAAGCCATGCACCCCAGGGATGGGTCCTTCCAGAGGAAGGGCCCTTTACCTGACTTGCTAAGAGGGGTCGTGTGGATTAGTGTGGGCCTTGGGTTCCCTGCTTTTTAAAGTGATTTGAGCAGAAATAAAGTAACAGTGATTGTATCTTAGACTCTTGGTGGTAAGAATACACACATATCCTGGTTTGTGTTGAACTGTCTTGGTGCATAGTGAATAGTAATTATAGTAGCCTTTCCCTCTGAATATGGGGGTGTGTGTATCTTAGCGAGTTTGGACTGGTATGACAAATTACCATAGACTGGATGGTGTAAACAATAAACACTTATTTTGCATAGTTCTGGAGGCTGAAGTCTGAGATTGGGGTGCCAGGATGGCTGGGTCCTGGTTGGGGGCCTTCTGAGTTGCACACTCCCTGTGTCCTCACACGGTTGAGGGAGTAAGGGAGGGGTCTCTCTCTGAGCCCTCTTTGATCAGGGCACTAGTCCCATTCATGAATGCTCCCAGGAGGGAGGTAATTCGTGACCTAATTAGCCCCTGAAGGCCCCACCTCCTGCCACCATCTCATTGGGGGTTGGGATTTCAACATATGAATTTTGGGGAGACACACACATTCAGTCCATTACAGGACAGACAAAACAGACAGACACATATGTACGCAGAGAAAGCCCTGCATCTTTCAAGTGACTGGTTAGGTGGGGCAGCATTAAGGAACATCACCGAGGCACCCAAGACTGGCTATGGCAGAAGGCCCCGCTAGGGCAGGCGGGCGAGGGGAGGACATGGGAAGAGCTGGGGAGGTAGGGGATGTGGCTGTGTCAGGACCTGCGGCCGAGAGTGGGCGGTGGTGGAGGAGGACGCTGACCACCTTCCTCGGCCTTCCAGTGGCCTGTGCACATCCCTGGCTGGTGGGACCTGGTCACAGCCACGTGGCAAGGCCTCCGGCGATGCTGTGTGCAGGGCCAGTCTCCTGGGCACAGAGCAGGCAAGAGAAGGGCAGAGGGTGGATTGGGAGGGTGGGTGGGCAGGTGGAGAATACCTAGCACTCTAATGGTATCGTGTCTTGAGGTTAGGATTGCTGTCCTGATCTTACAGGTGAGGAAACTGAGCTCAAATGGGTTTCCTATGGCCCAGCCGGGTATTAAAGCAGAGCTAGGCTTGGAGCCCAGACCTGCTTCATGGCGAAATCTGCGATTTTAACTGATCATGTATAGCAGTGGCCCCCAACCTTTTTGGCACCAGGGACCGGTTTCACGGAAGACAATTTTTCCGTGGCAGTGGGGGAGGGCAGCGGAGCCCAGACAGTCATG
>CAUYRT010018240.1:0-23592 GCA_963574885.1 Lepilemur ruficaudatus | reverse complement strand
GGCCCACCACAAAGCCCTCCCTCTTTCTCCCCAGAGTCCTCCAGCTGCAAGAAAGAAACAGCTGGCCTCGGGTAGTGGCTCGAGAGCATCTCCTGACAAAGGAAAAGTCCCAGGCAGAGAGAAGGGCCAACTTGTTTATTTCCAAACACAAGCCAGATTCCAGCTGTGACACGTACAGGGGATCTGCTCCCTGCAAAGGCGAGCCGGGCGGGGGCCGGAGCAAGAGGAGCTGGAGCCTCCGGAGGGTCAGGCGGCTGTTTGTGCTTGGGGAAGCTAGTTCTCCCAGGATCGGGCCCACTGCTCCGTCCCAGTCCTGTTCCTGGCTCTGCCTGGCCACATACTTTTCCTCTGAACTTGCCTCAAATGCAAGAAGGGAGTTTTGCCTTGACCCACTTAACCCAGGGGCTCAGAAGAGAGACGCTCCGGCTGGCTCAGTGTCCCGCGACATTTGCTGGCGCCTGCTCTGTCCAGGCACCGGGACGCAACGATGGCTGTAACCGGGCCCTACCCTGGAAGGCAGCCTAGAAAACAAACACTTGTGATGTGGTGTGGAAAGACGTGATGGTCAATAATGAGCAAGATAAAGGGGAGCACAGAACAGGGGGATTAAAGCTAACTAGGCTTGGCCTCCCTGCCAGCATGGGTGACGAGAGGACATTTTTATCATCAACATCACAATCCCAATCAGCTTCCTTTCCCATAACCATGAACATGAGGAGTAACAAGGCAGCGGTCGGTGCTTTGGGGAAAGCCTGGCTCTAACCCAACCTGCCTCCATCGGAGTGGCCTTTGCCAACTCATTGTCCTTCTTGTGGATAAACCAGGGTGGAGACAAGCAACGCAGAACTGTCCTTTCAGTTCAGGCATTCTAACCCCAGGTTCTCAACCCTCCCTGTGTGTCACAATCACTTGGAGGGAGGATAAAAACAGACACCCAGGCCAGGTCCCATCCCAGAGATACTAAGTCAATTGGTCCTGGGCTGTGATCCTCATATGGGTATGTTTTAAAAGCACCCCCACGGATTCAAACATGCAAACAGGGTTAACAACCACTGCTCTAAACCACATTCCCAGCAGTGGCAGCCACTAGTGCCTGGGGGCCGGGGATCCCATCTGACAACCTTAACTGAGAACTTGCCCAAAGCAGGAAGCAGTCCACAGCCATACCACCCTGAACGCGCAAGATCTCGGAAGCTAAGCAGCGTCGGGTCTGGCTAGTGCTTGGATGGGAGACCAAAGTAGGAAGCAGACCCAAGGCCAAACAGCCCGTAAGAAGTGCCTGTTCCCCTCTCACTTTAATACTCTGAACTAGCTACAGCAGAAACAGGAATCCCCCGACATCCTCTCCCCCAAATGCTGCCTGGCTGCTGCGTGAGGACAGGCCACCCTGCACGGGATGTAGGAAATTAAGGAAGAGTCCAGTGCGGAAGACAAGCAAATGGGGGATTACACCATCTTCCCAAAGCTCACCCTCGCTCCACCTGCTCTCAGCCCCCTCGCGGTGGCTGGTCTTGCTTTCTCCTTTTGTCCATGAGGAGAATCAGGTGCGGGTGAAGGCAGAGCACCTGCTGGACAGGGGGCAGCCGCCCCTCAGGAAAGGAGGCCAGCAGGAGCTAGAGGCGGCAGGGCTTGGGAAAGTGGGGCGGGCACAGCCGGGCCTCCCTGCCTGTGAGTTGGCCCGAGAGGCCTCTTTCGGACACGGGGCAGAAGAACAAAGCTCCATTGTGCACGCTCTGCACGGAAAAGCCAGCAGAGACAAGGGGAGTTTAGGGCCAGAGGTGCTATTAGCATTTTATATATTTACTTATTTTCATTTTATATCTAACAAACCTTTAGTGGACACAGCACTTACTATGTGCCAAGCAGAGTGCTAATATTAACTCATTTAATTTCTGATCATCCTGTTAGCCACAAATTCAGAGGTTTAGTTAATGTCCAGGGAGGGGGGAAAAATTAATTCTCCTTTCTCCACAGGTACATAAACCATCTAAGGATGCTAGTTACCTACAGCACTCCGCTACTCTCTGGCCTGTAACAAGATACAGACACCACTTGCATCTAGGGATGTGTCCCAGGGTGTGACTTAAATCCCTTCCCGGCAATTTATAGAAGCCCATCTTCCATAAGAATGGAAATGTTCTCATGGCGAGGTGGGAAAAATTTGCAAGTTAAAACTCCACTTGCTACATGAACTTGGACAAGTTTCAGAAACTGGTCTCGGTGTCTATAAAATAGGAACAGTGAGTAGCCTATCTCAGAGGTGTTATGGTGTGAAATGAAATAATTAGATACAAAGAGCTCAGCAAAGGGCCTGAGCTCAGCTGTGGGTTTATTCCCTTCTCCCATCTACAACGTCCCACCACTGCCACTTACCGAGACTCCGCTGTGCCTTATACCTATTACCTATCAGGAGCCCTGCCAGGTTCAGTATTATTATCCCCGCTCCCAGCTAGGGAAACTGAGGCTCAGCTAGATGAAGAGCTTCTCCAATGGCTCACAGCTCTTAGGTGGTGGAGCCCAGATTCAAAGCCTGTGCCATGGACTCCGGTCGTTTACTCTGGGTCCCTCACTCATGCCCCCGTTCCCACCCAAGTTTGGAATTGAAACAATCATACAGCTCGGTAGAGCTCCTGGCTTTTTTCGGTTTGGTTTGGTTTTAACCATGGCAAAAGTCCCCCATAAACCCAGCAGTGACAAATGCTCACACTGCAGGCCCCACAGGTAAGCATCCAAGCCAAGGTTGTGCAGAGAAGGGTGGGATTGGGGGGTTCCATTTGGGGGGACAGCTGGAGCTCTGTGACTTCCAGTGTGGCATGGACTGACCATCATCTGCCAGGCTGCTTGTCCTTGACATGAAACCTGCTGCAGCCTGGTCAAAGAGTAAGTCATGCCAACACCATGTAATCACCAAATGCTTGGGGTTGAAGGAGCCTCAGTTTCCTCAGCTGTAAAATGGGTGTGAGGAGGAGGGTTACTAAACTAAACAATCCTGAAGGGATTTCCTGTCCTCCTACCTCTGGGAGCCCTGAGGGGGTAGTTGATGCAACCTCAGCATTGCCCCACGCTTGAGCCATAGGGCAGGCCTGCGCCTGCATCTGGAGAGCGGGAACCCAAGGCCCGGAGCAGGGCAGTGGTTCCCAGATTCCACCATCTGAGGGGCTGGGAGCTACCTGGAATTGTTAAGAGGTGAGGAACAACCAAGTAATTTACAAACAATTTTAATAAAACTAAAACCTCACTCCAAGCCCTCGGGACTGCTCTCCGCAGGGAGATACATCCGGAGTTTCCACTTGCTGACCGCCACAAGCCGGTATTCAGGGACGGCCTCTGGCCAGGCGGTGCTGCCCCCGCCACCACTACCACCAGCAGCCTCACAAGGCCCAGCAGTGACCTTGGCTGCCCAGGGTATGGGCAAAAGAGCCAGGGCTTCAGGGTCAAGCCAGCCTGGAATAAGTGCCAACCCTGCCGCTGGGCAACATGAGCCTGGACACATCACCCAATGTCTGCACCATAACTTCTTCACCCCAGCACGCGGTACGGGGTTAACGATACATGCATCCTGCCTCAGCACCGGCCGGCAGCGTGGGCCCCAGCAAATGGCAGTTCTCTCCAAGGGCTCTTTCCCTGTCTTTTGTCCACCACAGCACAACTGAAGGATATGGAACTTTCCCAGCACCGTGGAGAATACACCTTTTTTACTGGGGACCAGGGGACAGGGGCATCCTCATACACCCTTCGTCCCCTTTGAGCATCACGGCCTTAGGCTTTCCTCATGCCCGCCGACAGGGTTCCTGCTCCCGCCTCCACCTTCCCACAGAACTTCTCAGCACAGATCGTCTATTATTAACGTAGAGGTCCACCTCCCCAGACAGACTGTGTGGCCTGGCATGGCCCTGGGTCCCCAGCACAGCACCTGGTACTCGGAAGGCGGACAGGTGGCGGAGTGGGCAGGCAGACTGCAAGCACCGGAGTTAACAAACACTTCTCGGCTGTTCTAGGGAAATCTACACCTCCCAGAGAAAGGACACAGTGCTTTCAAAATAAGTACCTTCTGCCTTTTCCTTTCACTTTAAGAATATTAAAGTTCATGCCAAATTTCACAAGTACAGCTACCACGCCCAGTATTAAATCGTTTGAGAAATGAAAAGGTGTAGCTATTGCTTCATCTTGGTGCCAGCCTAATCCATCCAAGCAGCTCCACTCCTCCAAAGCCTTGCTTCCCAGGCTCCTTCTGCCTGGAACACCGTCCCCTTACAAAGCCCCTGCCAGCCCTAATGGCTCCATCCCTAAGCCCCTCCTTGGGGCTCCCTCTGGGGCCAGGATGGATTTCAGTCACAGCATCCCTAACAACTCATTGCACTAATGATTTTTGAAGTCTTCACTCACTGAGACTGAGAGGCCAGCTGAGATTAGACGCTCCATGAGGGCCCAGTCCCTGTCCTACTTATTTCTGTAACAAGAACATCTGGCCTGATGTGGTAGCACATAGCAGGGCCTCAATAATGACTGACTGAACGAATGAATAGCTCGAATTGCTTGACTGCTTTAGCTTACAATGGTTCCTCTTCCTTAAATACGCTCCTGCCCACATCTGAAATCATTCCAGGCCCCCAAATCTTCCACTTACAACACAAGCTTACAACGTCGACAATTACTGAAAATAAGGCCCCGACTGTAATTCGCTCAGAGTCTTAGTTAGACAAAAGGAGGTTTACAATACAGAAGTGGGCCAAGGGAGGATTCCCTACGATCACCCAAGAAAACCAATCAGTCTTCAATTCTTAGGGGGTCTCTTCCAACTCTAGGTTAAAAACCCATCCAATGGGATGCAACACAGCCGTATTCAAAAACATGTGCGATTTATTGTTCAACGAAACGGAAGCTGGTTACAGAGCAGAAAGTACAGGACGATCCCATCTTTTAAAAATTCTCTCTATATTTACATGTATTTAAAAGTTATTTTTAAATTTTCTCGTATGTTTTTCAAATTCTCTCCAAGGAACATATATTAGTTTTATAATCAGACATAAAAATTACAGAAGGGAGGGAGGGAGGGGATAGGGGAGAGAGAGACACAGTCACTCTGCACTACCGCAGAAAGGGAACAAGGGCCAAGACACATTAAGATATCTGTTCTTCATTCCCTGGTGCTGTCCCAACAATAGATTTACCTCTGTCATCAGGTAAGTGTGGCTCAGTCTGGCCTCTTTCCAAACATCTTCCCAGGGTGGCCCAACCCCACACCAAACACACCCCATCAATGACAATGATGCTATTAATAGCAGTTTTTATTGAGCATTTACTACATGCTAGGTACTATTCCATTAACTCATTGGCATTTATTTCCTACAATGGCCACAAGGCAATTATTATTATTCCCCTTTCACAGATGAGGAAACAGACACAGAAAGATCAGGTAACTAGCCCACAGCCACACAGCTACCTTTTTATGATTTCTCCTTTGGCTCCCACCTGGACGTGATGGGTCTTCTTAATTATGATAGATAAAACCAGGTTTCCCAGACATTGTGCTCATAAAATGGAGCTTTATGTTCCAGAGACAGGTGAAGTAAGGAGAAAGTTATGCTGACAGCGGATGGGAAATTAGCAAGAAGTCAGCCACGTAAAGCCAAATGCCCAATACCACCTTGATTGGAGGGTATGATTAGAAATCCCCTCCCCTCATTTAAAAAAAAAGTATGATGATTAATTCTCTTATCTGACAGGCCAAAAGAGATGAGGCCCCACCTAACCTAGAGGAGGGTCCTTTGCACTTCCACCCAGAGCCTTGATCCTCAATCTGCGGGCATTTCTATCACGTTTGGTGACCTGGTCTCCTCTCCCATCTGTACGTTATAGAAAGCGGAACATTTGAAGATGAAAAGAAGCACGTGTCTGCAGCTAAGTGCAGAGGCCACAAGACAGCAATAATGGAAGAAGTGGGAAAACTACAAAGCAAACCCAAGATTCAAAAAGCATAATTTTCTGGGACCATTAAATGAGAGATAAGTGGCCATTCAAACCACACTTCAATAGAGCCTACTGAGGCTCCCAGCCATGGTGGGGAAAATATGGTCATTAAATTGTTTAGATTTTAAGTGTGTGTGCCTTCTTGAACTACAATCGTGAGTCATTTAACAACGGGGAAATGTTCTGAGAAATGCATCATTAGGAGATTCTGTCATTGTGCGAACATTGCAGAGTGTAGGCAAACAAACCTGGATGGTATCACCTACTACTCGCCTAGGCTATACAGCAGCCTGTTGCTCCTGGGCTACAAAACTGCACAGCGTTTTACTGAATACTGTAGGCAACTGTAACACAATGGTAAGTGTTTACGTATCTAAACATATCTATACATATTTCTATGTACAGTAAAAATAAAGTATTATAAGCTTATGGGACCACTGTCATATATATGGCCCTTAGTTAACCAAAACAACATTATGTGGCATATGACTGTATTTTAAATTTTTAAAATACATTTTGGTGCTTATAGGAATAAGTTTCAGTTACTGAGGAAATTCACTTTACATAAAACAACTTTTTTCCTATCATTGGTCCAGTAAACTGTGGCGTCTGCTGTTAGCTGCCTTCCCATGTCCATCCTCCCCTTCTTCCTTAACTTTGGGGATCTCTGATTTTGTTCAGACAACGCACTAGCTCCCGGCTCCCTTGTAACCAGTGGTTGCCATGTGATCCAGTTCTAGCCAATGAAATGCAAGGGGAAGCCTATTGCTTGGTACCTCCAGGAAGTTAGATTTTTCTCATCAAAATAGACATGAGGCAGTTGGCAAAAGCCACCTTCCTACCTGGAATGCAGATGGGACGCCTAGAGACACAGCAGCCATCTTGAGAGCACGAGGCTGTGTGCCAGGAATGACAAAGCAGAAAGACAGGAGGCGGCACATGGAGCCCTAGGACTGCCTGCATCTCAACTTCTTGTTCCATGAGAAAAATAACCCCGTGCTTGTTTAAACCCAGTGTTACTTGGATTTTCTGAAACACGGAGCCAAACAAACCCTAACTGGCACATTAATATAGGATTATAATACCAGGGTGATAAACATAACTCCTACTATCTTACTGTTTTCCTCCAAGCACCCTGAAAAGTATTTTTGTGTCTTTGGGGTGCCCCAATAAACACGGGCTGGCCAACCGTTATTTACTGGGAGCTTGCCTAGCTGCTGCAAGTGGCAAACGGCCATTAATTGGTATTGTGTCTTTGCTAAGCTGACTTGCTTTTGCAACTTGGAATTTTGTTAGGAAACAAAAAGTGCTTTATGGCAAAGGCGTTAGTGCCACAATGGGACCTTTCTGCTATGATTATGAAAACACATTAAGGGCTTAGCTGCACCGCAAGCAGTGGCCAGGAGACTCGGCCCAGGCCTCGGCCTTCCTAACCATTCTCCACTCAATATGCTGGCAGGGCGCCAACCCACTCTGGAGGAAACATGGCAGGCAGACACAAAGGCTTAAAGGGCTTGGGCATTCGGGTCCACTATGGAGGACTGTGATGAACGAGCTGTGCCCCCAACACAGCCTGCAGACCCTGCTCACCGGCCTCTCACGCTGGCTATGCACCCCCCCCCCATATTCTACCTGCAGGGGTTAAACGTAAGTAGTGTGTAGCTTTAGTATTCTAATTCCCCACAGCACCTGTGTCCTCAAGAGGAGCCCAGAGACATCCCAAGGGTTACAAAAAGACAATAAACAAAGCCGCCCCGGGATCTCAGCAGACACACCCTTGCTAAACTGAGCCACCCCTCCCTGTTTGCTTACGAGGCTGATGTGAATGGAGATGGGATGAGATACAGTGATTCCACCACCAGGTACACCCAACGGGAAGTGTGTGCACACACACAGGCTTAGCAAGAGTCATGTCCAATGACGATCACAGCAGTGTTTTTAGTAATATCCTCCAAATATAAACAAGCCAAATGTTCATCAACATCAGGAGAATGTTCATTCACTCAAATGTTCATTCATCAGGAGAATGAATACAAAATTTTTGTTAATCGTTCAATCGAATACTACACAGCAATGAAAATGAATGGCGGCTATATGCCACAAAATGCATGGATTTCACAAACATAATGTTGAGCCAAAGAAGCCAGATGCTAAAGAATACATTTGGTATAGGTCTCCTTAAAGAAAGTTCCAAAAACAGGCAAAACTAAATTACAGTGTTTAGGGGTACACATTCACAATAAATGTTTAAATCAGCAAGGAAGTGACTACTATAAAATCAAGCTAAAGTTACTTTGGCAGTGAGGGAAGGGGCTATGCAGAGAGACTTCTGGGGTAATAGCAAGGTTCTATTTCTTGATTCGGATGGTGGTTACAAGGGTGTCCACTTTGTGACAATTCATCAAGCTGTACATTTATGTTTTATGTACTTTTCTGAATCTGGGTCATATTTTACAATATAAACAGTTAAGAAATAAAAATGAAAAGGAATGTCTTGATACAAACCTAGCCCACTGTGGGTACTCAATCCATCTTAACTGAACCTGAATCTCATGCTACCTTATTACCCTTCTAGGGTGCCTGGTGCCCTTCTCTGCAGAGACCGGGTGCTCACATTTGTGTTCAGCCAGAAATGAGCAAGGGTACAGCAATTCGTCCTTCCCTGGATGCTTCAAGTATATTAATCTAACTCCCAAAACCAGAATTACAAGCTCCTTTGAGAAAGGAAATGGTTTGGGTCGCACACGTTCCCTCCGTAGATTAGTGATGGATTGGCCCGGCGCGGTGGCTCACGCCTGTAATCCTAGCACTCTGGGAGGCCGAGGCGGGAGGATCGCTCAAGGTCAGGAGTTCAAAACCAGCCTGAGAAAGAGCAAGACGCCGCCTCTACTAAAAATAGACAGAAATTAATCGGCCAACTAAAAATACATAGAAAAAATTAGCTGGGCATGGTGGCACATGCCTGTAGTCCCAGCTACTTGGGAGGCTGAGGCAGGAGGATCACTTGAACCCAGGAGTTTGAGGTTGCTGTGACCTAGGCTAACGCCACGGCACTCTAGCCCCAGCAACGGAGTGAGACTCTGTCTCAAAAAAAAAAAAAAAAAAATTAATGATGGATACCTAAGATAGCAGCAGCTCAGAAAGCACAATAAAAGCCATCACAGGGAGAAAGAGGTGGAAGTTTTGCCGCAGTCATCTAAGCAAAGGTTGGAGCCAAGTCAGTGGTCAGGACCTCCATGAGGGGGCAAGGGGTCCAGGCTCTGGCCCACTCCCAGCCCTCAAAGTGCACTCAAGCTAATTTAATGCACATGTGACTGCTATCAATTGCACAAAGCCATTTTGTCATTTTATTGCGAGAAATTGCCCCCTTGGGTTCTGCTATCCTAGAAGTCCATGTAAGTCAGTGTATTCTCCCTGGTGAGCAGGCTTACACTTAAGCAGATGTCTGTCAGGTGAGCTTATCCTTACTTAACACCTAAAACTAGTTTTAAGAACTGCCATGTTTGGTGGCATTGGGCAAACAAATCTGGATCCTTGCAACTAACCCCAGTGATGGACTTGCCGGCGAGCAAAAGGGAATGCACAGGAGTCAAATGCTGGGTGCCCTCTCCCCTGGGCAACCTTGTTGGGCCACTGCCAAGCTTTGCCTCAGGACTCTCCCTTTCCTAAGCTCCCACAGCTGACCAGGCTGCCTTTAAATCACATATTCTCACTAAGGCCCAGGAGCCTGCTATCCCCACCCCACCCCGAGGTCCTGTAGGAAACATGGCCCAACTCTCGGCAGGCCCCTCCTGAGTGGGGTCTGATGGCCCCAGAGGGCAGGCTGCTGTCCTGCCTTTCTCAGATCTAGAACCCAAGCGTCTACTGCCACCCCCACCCACTGATGGGTGTTAAACTTCTTCCCAACAGAGCAGCCCTCAGTGCTCAGCCTGCACCCTCCACTCTCTCCCGGCCAGCAAAGCTTCGCCTGGGTGCTCACCTGCCACCTCCCTAGAATTTTCAAAGCACTCAGACCAGGAGGGCAATAAGAGACCTTTTCCAGCTCTGACATGCTTTGATGGTACAGTCGGCTCCCATACTGGCAAGGGAGGCACTGATGACAAGTTTTCCAGCCCCAGCCAGCTGTCCCCTTGTTTCCTGGTCTCCCTCTTCACAGCCAACCACCTGCAAGAGCAAAATGTACTAAAATCTTTATCCAGGAGACCCCTCCTCACCTTCCTCACTTTTTTTCCTAAGAAAGAAAGAAACAGCAAAGGAAGCTCCTTTCTAGAGCTTCTAGAGAATGTTCTTCCAAGAGCTATGTAGGCACAGGTATGCTTGTCCCCACCTCTGAGACTCCATCTTCCAAGGAGAGGGTGATGGCTGTCCTACCCGCCCACCAGACAGCTGTGAGCATCAAGGAATGGGGACAATGCCTTGTGGCTAATGGGGTAGAGCAGCCCTTGATACTGAGATAAGGCTGGCTCAGAAGTGTGCCCGGGAGGCACTGTAGGATGCTCAGAGGGTTGAAATGCATTCAACTGCAGAGAATTAAGCCAGAAAACGGTATCTGTATACTTTTAAAAGATGCTAGACAAGCATTCCCGATAGCCTCCAGCTAAGCAGATCATACACTACCACCCACGCCTTCAAGATAACGAAGTGGTGACTGAGTATCTGCCCTAAACCATTCCTGGCACAGTCTCATTCAAATCCTCTCAACAACCCAATTTCACAGATAAGGACATTGAGGCTTGGGGAGGGTAAGTTACCTAAGTTACTTTAAGCTAAGGCCACTCAGCTATTCAGTGTTAACATGTAGATTTCTCTAGCTCCCGTGTTCTTTCCAATTTCATCGTCTGAAAAATATCCATGAAACTACACAAAACCACCACTCCTACTGGTATCATGTGTTTTACTGGTCCCCGAACCCTTTCACGTGTACTCACTTGTCCCTTGCAACTCTTCATCAGGGTGTGTTTGGTCACCGCTAACATTCCTCTTTTACAGATGAGGAAAACTGAGGCTTGGGGAGATAAGGTGACTTGCCCAAGGTCACCGAGATAACCACAGCCAGGAAGAGCAATGTGGAGGGGCAGCCCTGCCACCTACCCGGGCTAATTAGGGATGGTATCCCCAGATTGCTGGTTCTGCCACGACTCACAGCCCTCAGGATCAGAAGTCCATAGAAAAAGGGAAAACCACAAAGGTCATCTCCGGGCAGGGTGCAGCTCACTGTGAGGAAGGGGCCCAGTGGCATTCATGTGGAGACAGAGATTGCCCCACTCTGCTAAATGCTAAGAGGAAGGGTGGGGCAAGGTGATAGAAACTTGGGTACTGTCCTCCTCAGGCCCCTAAAACTGGGGTTAGGCAATGACCTCCACTACCTATGAGCCCAGGCTGACCCACCGTGGCCCCTAGATAAGGAGGTCAAGGCCAAGGCTGGGTTTTGCAGCCCTCCCCTACCACACCTAATGAAGGCCTCTGGCCTCCTTAATGTACATTTATTCCGTGTTTAACAGCCACGTGGCCCAGGAAGCAGAGTTGTGGAGAAATGGCTGGAATGCAGGAAACTGGGCTCTGCAGAGGACCCACTGGGGCGTCAGTGCTGGCCACCTGGCCTCTCTGCACCTGGCCTCTCTGCCTGTTCATGCTTCAGGCCAAAACCTGGTTCATGCAGGAAAGCGCGGCCCAGTGGAGACGAACGGGCAACCTGAACCTAAAGCCTGTGTCTGTCCCTTCCCTTCCTGCACACCTGTGAGCACGTGTCCAGCCCCTTTTGTTCTCATCAGGAAACTGCAGGTTGGAGGGAAGAGGTGCTGAGCCCAGAGCGCAGTGGCACGGGGCAAAGTGCATGGCCCCAAATCAGAAGGGGGTTTCACTACAAGCTCCTGACACTCACTAAATAACACAACTCCAGGCCAGTATGTTACAACATAGGCCCTCCGTGATCCTCATCAGTAAAATGGGCATCATGACACCTCCCAGGCAGGTTGGAAGATTCAGTGGGGTGATAAAGCGCCCAATGTAGCGCTTGGCAGGCCACAGGCACCCAATCAATGGTAGCCATTATTCTAACACCCAGAGCCAAGATTCCAGCCAGGGCTCATGACTTCTTCTTTCCAGCGTGACATCCTCAAGCCCATGTCCATGCCCCCAAAGTCCACCCTAAACCAGCCACTCCACCCCGAGAAGCTCCCTCAGTGACCTGACTTCATGATCCCAAGACCCCAGCGCTATTACCAAGGTGGCTGCCTCAGTGAACACTGCCCAGGGCACGCAGGTCCAGGAGCAGGAGAGACTAAGGGCACATGGGGAACTGGGGAGGTGCCCGGGTGGGTTTCACTTCTCCCTTCTCAAGCCAAGTTAGCCCTTCATGGGCAGCAGGACAGCCACTGCCAGTCTACACTCCCAGAGCAGTACTGTCCAAAAAGTAGTATAACATGAGCCCCTTATGGAGTTTTGTATGTTCTAGTAGCCATATTAAAAGCAAAAAAAGATACTAATTTTTGCAATATATTTTAACTAAACATACCCAAAATATCGCTTCAACAGATAATCACATATAAAATATACAAAATCAATATAAAAAATTAATGCTGTTTTACATTCTTTCGTTCATATTGTCTTCTCAATCCACCACGCATTTTTAGTTAGAGCACATCCTGATTCGAACCAGACACATTTTTAATGCTCAACAGCTACACGTGGCTGACAGCTGCCATACTGGAGAAAGCAGAACGAACATTTCAATTATTGCAGAAAGTTCTACTGGGCAGCGCAGATGTCCTCTCAGAGTTTGGAGGTAGGAGGCTGGCATGGGTGGGGCTCTTCAAATTACCAAAGGGACTGATTTCTCTGAGAGCTAGGGGCTGACAGGAAATACCTGTTTGTCTGGCTATGAAAAAGCTTTCCCCTCCTTCTTCCTCAGGCTTGGGCAGGGCTGGGGGGTTTCCATGACACCTGCAGAGCCCAAAGCACCATGTCCCCCAGGGAGCTGCACCAACACTCAGACCACAGAAGAGAAAAATGCAGTCTGGTAGGGCAGGGGAGGGCGGGAGACAAAGGCTGACCCTCGGTAGGGCTCTGGGCAGCCCCTCCTAACACCAAGTTACCAACTGCAAAGGGGGAGCTGGACCCCAGAGGACTCCCAGCCCCCAAGACTGCTCCCTCCAGAGAGATGATCAAAAGGAAGGGGAGGTAGAAATACCCAAAATGGCCAACCCCAAACACAGGTTGGATCAATTCACCTATATCCATACAACCGAGAATCGGGCAGTGATTAAAAACTCTACAGTGAACATCTACAACTAATCATAAAAAATGTGCTTTGTTAAACCACACCATGCTAGAATTTTTACCTGTATTACCTTTTTTACTTACTGCAGCAAAGTCATAAGTTAGGATAGTAGTATTCCCGTGCTATGAGAGAATGCAGCACCCCAAAGTAATCCACCAAATGGCCCAGCCAGCCAGGGGCCCAGGCCACACCAAGCCAAAGCCCACTGGAACCCAGAGCCCAAGCCCAAACTTGTTACTATACCACTGCCTTCCAGTGGGATATTTTAGTTGGAGCTGAACAGATGCAGATCTGCCCACAGACAAGGCCAGGTAGGAAACATAGAAATATGAAAAGTTTGGTTAGGTGGTGGGCCCTGAGCCAATTATTTTTGCAATATGAGGCTGTTTATATAATAAGCCATTTTTTAAAAGCAGCTGTCTTCTAGGAAAAGGAGAAAGAAGAGATGTACCAAGAAAGTCAACCATGCACAAAGCCATCCTCCTGGTCACCCCTGAGGTGTGGAGCCCCACACCCCCCAGAGGGAGTGGGCTGGGACTTGCACTGTGTTGACACCGTGCTTCAGGAAAGACTGAAAACACGTCAGTTATTTATGTCAAAGAACTGGTGGAGGTGTGGCTGACGGTAACCCCTTGGTGACATCAATACATGGCACAAAACGGGAGCAAGGTCAACGAAAATGTTACCAGCAAACATGCTTATGATGTACTGGTGGCAAGCTTTTTGCATGCATTAATCATACTAACTCATTTAAACCACACAATCCTATTGAGGTAGCTACTACTATCATCCCCATTTTACTGATAAGGCAACTGATTCCCAGGGAGATTAACAACTTGCTCCATATCACACAGCCAGGGAGTGGCAAGGCTGGGAATCAAACCCACACAGTCTGGTTAGAGAGCAGAGCCTTTCTGCCACAATAGCAATGACAGTGAACCTCTGTTGCCTGCATCTGGATGAATCACCCAGCTGGGGTAGAGACTGCAGACACCTTCTTGGATGAAGGCCCAATCCCTCCTGGATTGCTGAGGGCAGGGGAGGAGGAAGGGGCAGACGCACAGGAAGGACACGTATGCACACGCAGGCCTGTGGGCACCGAGGGCAATGCCATTTTCATGGGCAATTGGTGTGCACTGTAGAGTCCACTACAAGTTAAAATTGACCCCTCCAGCTAGGAACACCGAAAACAGGGAGGTGAGAGGACAGACCCCTTCCAGCTAGCCAGCTCCCCGAGGGTTCGAATGGTGTGTTCTAAGCACAGTCCCTGGCCACCGCTGGCAGGTTCTCATTCCACTGGTACTATCAGAGATGTCCCAAGGGTCCCAGCCCCATCCCCACTATAGCCAAGAGTTCTTGAAGACCTGAACTGAGTAGCTGGAAACTAATACATGTCATTTCAGCCTTTCCAACCCCCAAGGGCATCTGTCCCTGGCTTTACAGGACAGAGCTCTCCCACGTGCCTATGTTGGTGGAAGGCAGGTAGGGAGAGCTCTCCTGAGCATGCCCCTTTTATAGACGGGAACACTGAGGCACCTGGGAGCGTGAGTCAAGCTGACTTCGTCCTGTGCTGCTGGGAAGAGCTCTGGCTCTGGGCCAGGATAAGCCTGCTCCTGGCACAAAATCATCATTCCCCGAGCCTCTGAGGGAGACGAACAAAATTAATGAGCCTTCAGAGCACTTCCTGCACAGTGATACCCCTCCAGGGCACACGCTACTCAGGTAAGGCAGCACCTGCTCTGGCAAAGATGGGGCAGCCAGACCCTCTCCAGGGCCCTCTCAGGGAGAACACCTGGCCGCACAGTACTCCTTCTTCCAGAATCCCTCAGGACTGGGGTGCTTCCTGCACATCTGAAATGCAGAGGAAAGTGAGGAATGCCCAGCCCTTCTCTCCTCCCTGGCCAGGCTCCATCCTACTTTGTACCCACCCCTCAGGCAGGCTCTGGGGTCCCTGCCAGCCACCTCTGGCCGTCTCTTCCCCCAGGACCCTCAAAGCCCCCCAGCTGCACCCCATCATGGCACTGCTCACTGTCTAGCCTCCACCAATGACTCCCAACTCACTCAACAAACATTACTGTGCCAGGCCCTAGGGAGGTAAAGATGGACTTTGCCCCGGAAACATTTACAGACCAGCAACTGATTTAAACCCCTTTATTAAGTTGGGTAACTCACAGAGCCAGCCTGGTATAGTTGGGATCCCAGCAGGGGACTCACAGATGTTTGGGCAAGTCATTAAACCTCTCTAGACCTCAGAGACTGATCTTTTAAACTCCCTTCATTTCTCATACAAAGCCATCTGCCAGCATCTCCACACTTCACCCAGGCTCCAGCAAAATATCTTCACTGCAGTCAGCAATCCATAAATACCAGGTGCTTGGGCTTTTATCCATAATATCCACATATCCAAGCCTAATCTAAATCCCAACTTCTCCGTGTTTGTGTTCTCTTCAGAGCACATCAGACTGCATAGGCTACTCCATGGTAAACAACCCTGAAATCTCAGTGGTTTAAACAACAAAGGTTCTACCCTATTCATACTACACATCCATCGTGAACCCACTAGGAGCTCTAATCCCATCTGCTCATACCAGGACTAGGCTGATGGCGCCTCCACTGTTGGAGAGCACAAGGCTAAAGAAGGTGGCAAATTACACATGGACTCTTAAAGGTTTCATGTTACTTCCTGCTCACAGTTCACTGGCCAGTGAAGGTCACATGTTCACACCTAATCCAAGAAGACAGGCAAATGCCACCCTACCCTGTGCTCAGAAGAAAGATAACCAGAAATAGATGGTGAGCCGCACTAGACCACAAGCAGGGTTTGTGCAGAAGCTAACGATGTCGAACTGGGTGACAGGTTGAATACAGTTTCTTACTCTTTTTAGATCAGTTTCTCAACCTTGAACTAGTAACCTTTGGGGACAGAAAATTCTTCCTTGCATGGGGCTGCACCGCAGGATGTTTAACAGCATCCCTGGCCTCTACCCACAAGATGCCAGTAGCAAACTCCCATTCCAAATTGTGACAACCAACAATGTCTCCAGACATTGCCAAATGTGCCCCGGGGGGACAAAATCATCCTTGATTGAGAACCTCTGCTTTTGACTTATAAAAAAGATAATCTCTCTTAAAGAGCAAAGAAAATAATGACATCCTTCTCCTCCCTCAAGATATTTTACTCACAACTATCTTAAGGGACAGTGTTCTTATCTGCAATATAAGAATAATGTTAGTACCCACCTGAAAGAGTCACTGTGAGGATTAAAGAAGCAAATGCCTATAAAGCTATGGTCCCCAACTCCCAAGGCTCCAGACTAGTACCAGTCCGCATATCAGGAGGTGAGCATGGGGTGAGCCAGCTAAGCTGCATCTGTATTTACAGCCGCTCCCCATCGCTGGCATAACTGCCTCAGCTCCGCCTCCTATCAGATCAGCAGCTGCATTAGATTCTCATAAGAGGACAAACGGTACTGTAAACTGTGCATACAGGGGACCTAGGTTGTGGCTCCTTATGAGAATCTAATGCCTGACGATCTGAGGTGGAGCTGAGGCGGTGATGCTAGCGCTGGGGAGCATATGCAAATACGGATTATCAATCGCAGAGAGGTTTGACTGAAGAATAAATGTGATGCACTTGAATCATCCCGAAACCATCCCCCCACCACCCCCCACCCCGTCCATGGAAAAACTGAATTGTCTTCCATGAAACCAGTCCCAGGTGCCAAAAAGGCCGGGGACCGCTGCTGTAAAGCATTCAGCCCAGGGCCTGGCACACAGTAAGGGTGAGTAGCAATGACAATGCCTGTGAGTTTCAGGCTGTGTGTTATGTCACTATCAGTGTAACTGCTAGCATTGCTGTTCTTGAGAAGAGAAGGGAAAAGCCAGGCACCAGAGCCACTCACTTGGCCCAAGGTCATCCTTGCCCTGGGGGCAGGAATCTGAGGTTGGAAGGCTGCTGCAGAATTCTTGCCATTTGCAGCCTCCAGCGACTAAAGTCACAGGACATCTGTGTCATGATTATGCTGACCCTGGTGGAGGTAGGTCCTGGAATGTGCTGACACTCAAGTGTGGGCAAGCACAGAAAGATGTAAACCAGCATCTGCCCAAAGGAGGGCTCCTGACAAGAGACTCGCCCACAAGCCTACAGTGACCGTTTGTTAGGCTACAGGTGGCTGGAAGCCACCCCACCCCTCCCTGCAACCGGGCCCCTGCCTTTTCCCCAAGGGCTGGAGGAGAGGGGAAAGGGGGAAGGGGAAGGGGAGAGGAGGAGAGGATGGAGTTGATTTTAAATTAGCAAAAGGAAAAGGAAGAGATTGTGCAAGAGAAATGTCAGATTTTAAGATGTTAAGTTTTGACAGATGCCTCACTTGAATCACAGGCTCTCAGAATCTGCAAAGGGACACTTCAGGGTCACTGAGCTACCCTTCCCCTACCCACTGGGGGAATGCCTCTTGTAGGGCTGACACCTACCTTGTCTCCGAGAGACCTCTTCCAAAGCAAGCCCTCCCTAGGACAGTCCAGGCCACACTGGATGGTTCTGATGGGCACATGGTTCTCTCTCTTTGGCACTGATTTAGGAGCAATGGCTCCAGAATCAGCAGACCTGGCTTGGAATTCCAGCTCTGCCATTTCCTAGCTGCATAACTTTGCCAAGTTCTCAGCCTCACTCATCCTTCAGGGCTATCACCTACAGTTGTACAGTCTGAGCCCTGTGCTGAGGCCCCAGTCAAGAAGGCACAGGCATGGCGGCAGGAAGCCAACCCGGACAATCTTCACCAAGCTCAGCATCCTGGCGTGGTCCGCCCTGATACCTTTTAGTAGTTTGCATAAAATGTGCATGCTATGCTCCAGTGGCCCACCTGACCTTCAATTCCTCCACCTCGAAATGGAGATAATAATCCCCAAATCTCCAGAGTTATTATGAAGATTAATGACAATGTATGCAATGTATTCAGCAGTGCCTGGCACAACAATCATTGTGATGAAAATTATGACAGCTCCCAATGATGAGGATGGCTTAATTTATGGCCTTGGCCAACATTCTGCTTCCAAAGCAACCAGGGCAAGCCTAAATGCTGCCTCATGGGGCTGCAATGAGGATTAAATGAGACAATGTATGAAAGCAGTTTAGCGCAAAGGGAAGGGCTAGACAAACATCAGCAATTATTATTACAGACGTGCATAGCCTTTGATCTGAATCCTGCATCCTGGAGCTTCATGTAAGTTTGATCTCCTAGTAAAGCTGTGACAAGGATTTGGAGTTAACACATATAAAGTAGCTGGTGCCAGCCCTGGCAGAGTCAGAGCCAGGCCTGGCAGCCCCTGTCACCCATCTCCCAATTACCTGCAAATCTCTTCCAAAGTGTGGCCCCCAATTTTTCCTAAATTTTTAGTTGTTGTAATGCTACTTTTAGAACTTTAAAATATTCTTGCAAAATAATGGTCTCTAATGTAACCAAATCAGTTAAAAATAAAATGTGGTACCTATAACAGAGCACGAACATCCAGATACGGTCTGGCTGGTCCAGGTGGATAAAGCCATGATGATGTCTGAACATACCAAGCCTCTGTGGGTATGGCCCAAGACGGCCTTTGCTTTGCTGGCAGCCACACCTCCACGGAGCTATCTGGAACATGACAGCAACTGAAATCTCAGTCTTTCTCACATCATCAAACCTAGACTGGCCGGGCGCAGTGGCTCACACCTGTAATCCTAGCACTCTGGGAGGCCGAGGCGGGTGGATCGATCAAGATCAGGAGTTCGAGACCAGCCTGAGCAAGAGTGAGACCCCGTCTCTACTACCAAAAAATAGAAAGCCGGGCATGGTGGCGCATTCCTGTAGTCCCAGCTACTCAAGAGACTGAGGCAGAAGGATTGCTTGAGCCCAGGAGTTTGGTTGCTGTAAGCTAGGCTAACGCCATGGCACTCTAGCCCAGGTAGCAGAGCAAGACTCTGTCTCAAAAAAAAACAAAAAAAAAACCTAGACTGTTCTACCAGTTACTTGCACAGCTAACATTTACTGGCCGAGTGGCCATGGGAATGTCACTTCCAGCATCAGTTCTCATCATCTCTAAGATCTAGGGCCAGTTCTGATGCTCATGCTAAAGGGAAGGCTTCAGAAAGGGTCTCGGGCCTTCCAACCAGGTGCAAAGCATTACACCCACTGCACCGCATGGAATCTCCCCTGTGATTGGCAGGGGCTGAAGCTCACTAGTCTTCCATCCTGGCTCAGCCCTCCCTGATTTGGGTCTTTAGGAAACATCCTTTATCTAGGATGCTCCAATGGAATGGCAAAAGCCAAAAGTGCCTTCTCTGCACTGACACGGGTCCACTCAGAAGAAGAGAGCAGTGCTGGCAGAGACATGGCAAGCGGCTTCAGACCCTGCCAGCTCCACCAGTCCCCCCAGGCCACTCTCAGGTAACAGGTATTCTAAATGAACTGCGCGCTCGCCACCGACATGAATTTGAGACAAATGCTCTTTGTCTCCCTTCCAGAGAGAAGGCCTCACCATGTCCTTTCTGCATCCCAATTCAGGTGCCCCTCTGCTTTGGTGGTGGTTGATGAATTTAAAACTCCAAAGACACACAGCTGTATCTCACTCAGTCCCCATTTCTCCATCTTTCCACAGGGATTTTCACAAATGAGTTGCGTGCCTACCTGAGCCAGACCCAGCCTCACCCCGGGGAGCCTGTGAAGATAACCCAAGAGCTTTGCCAAACGCTCTGCCGAGGGGCCAGCCGTCCGCGACCCACCAGAACAGGCACGGTGAGCCTGGCACGCCGAGCCTGGCACGCCTCATCCTGAAAAAAGGAAGTGGCCACCACCTTGACCCAGACTGGGTTCAACATGTGCTCACAAAGCAGCTGCTTAATAATGCTTTCTGGAAGTTTCTTGAAAATGGAGGCCAACCTCAGATTATGGTTTCTGAAATTCACTTTTTCCTAACTTCTTAAAAGCTGGAATAATTTTGCCTCTTCCCGCTCTTCCAGTACCTTAAATTGACTAATAACCCTGTGATAGTAACAACCAGATTCCCAAGTGTGCAGGGAAATAAGTCCTGGGGAAGAAACAGGGTGGCCTCATTTAAAGCCGCCTGTGGCCCCTGCTCAGTTCCCCCTTGCTCCCTGTTGCGCTACGCTTCCTGCCCAAAGGCCCAACAGAAAACAGCGCCGCCCTGCCTGGGCTTCTGCTTATCGCGCCCTTGTTCCTCTTGTTCTGAGCAAATCTTCAAGAGCCCTCCTGATGCCCTCAGCATTTCTCGAAGCTGCCAACCTCCCCATCCTGCTCTACCGAGGTTGGGGGGGCTGCTCCCCAGCCCACCCTGGCCTACTTCCCTTCTAACTGCATTTTTTCATAGACGTCGTCTAAAACCTGAACTTGGATCCAAGGGATTCCTCTGCAGCCACTCTAGTTTTAGATACCTCACGCTTCCCTTTGCTTCTTCATCAAGAACATTCCTACGCTTGTTGAGTCTGCCTAAAAGTCTATCAAGGCCAGTGGGTCTCCACATGCCCACACAACCCGATCACATGGGGAGCATTGTAAAAATCCCACTGCACATCAAGCAGAGGCCTATGGATGGAAAAAAAAATCCCAATGTCCAGGTCCCACCCCAGACTGGGGCTGGGCTTCTCTAGGACGAGATCTAGGCCTCTCGACTTGAACAGTTCTCCAGGTGACCAGCTGGGACCCAGGACCAAGGCCACGATCCCAAACGCTGGTGTGTACAGGGCCCGGCTGGGGGAGGCAGGACAGGTCCTTAGCCTCTGTCTCCCACCAGGTTCCCCAGGTGATCCTGACAACCAGGAAAGTTTGAGAACTATCACAGACTATCTGGAAAATGGGACATCAGACAGTTTGAAAGAGGAAGTTGGCCAATCGGGATTTTTCTTTGGAAGCTCCCCGGCTGCTTCCCTGTGGTTAAAATCACCTAAATAGGATTGTCACTGGCAGTTGTGTGTAAGTAGAGTCAGTCGGTCCAGAGACATTTAGATGGGCGAAGCATCACTACTACTGAAGGGGAAAGCTGCACGCGCGCGCGCACACACACACACACACACACACTCTCCCCATCTTTGCGGCACAACCCGTAAGAACCTGCCTGCCCATTCCCGGAAAGAAACTGCCACCCGATGGTCTTGTGTTTTCCTGCACTGACTCTGCCAGACTTTCCAGAAAGACATCTCTTCTTCTCAGTCCCTTCAGGGGCTTCCTTACCAATACTGTGGACCCTCCTCGTTGCACACGTGTTGCTGTAGCCAGGCAGGGCTTCTCCAGCGCTGGCTGTTCACTTTTGGCATATGCTACTGTACTATTATTTTTTTTCTTTAATCTACCTTTTAGAAAAGAAACTGTATACCATACCATTAATAGTATAGAGATGATTTCCATAAAAAAAAAAAAAAAACAGTGCCTGCAGAAGGCTGGGATCCCGAGGCCTGTGTTCTCCTGGTCCTGAGCCTTGCTTTTTAGAAAGGTGCATTCAGACTTTCTCCTAGAGGCCATTCAAGGACTGGGAGGGGACTGTCAGAAGATGGCTTCTTCTTTATGGGATTTAAGGTAATCCATGCCTCATCTGAAATCGTCTGGGGTGCCACCCTTCACTTTGTCCTAGGCTCAGTGTTCCAGAAAGGACAACAGTACTGAGACGTGGCTGGTCCCATGATGACAAGAGGACGAAGCCCATCCCCGAGCCAGTTCCTCAGTCTCCCCCAGCTTCAGCCCCTGGGACTCTGCAAGGGAGTGACGGTCCTTCACCCTCCAGAGGTGTTACAGGGTAGAACGAGATTACCAATGACACAAACTGCAAACCCTAGACAAATGTCCACTGTCCCCTATCACAAAAAGGTGCAACTCAAAGAGCTGAAGACCAATTATCTGCTCCTCTGCTGACTTCAATGAGCAGCTTCACACCCCCTGCCCAACAGGGTGGGAGGAAAAGCCCACTGACTGCTGCCCCCTAGGAAATGCCAGAGCGGGCAGGATCTGATGCTTCCTGTTTAATGACAATAAATGTGAGCTTTTAAAACTTTCTATGCAATTGACAAAAGCTGAACTTCAGGGCAGGCCTGGGTGGCCACGCCTCCACGAAGCTATGTGGAACTATTCTAACCTGATGGGCCACATTCTCACCTTAGAGGAGGACCCCAGCAAATTCACTAGCGCCCTGCCAGCCCCTCCATATCCCTCCAGGACAGTTTCATCTGTAGGGGTACAAATCCTGAGGGCCACTGCCACATCTCCACTAAGAGCTGAGGTCCCATTAACCTGAGGTCCCCCAGGCTGGCTTATGGCACCTGCAAGATCCCCGGAGTCCCAGCCCAGTTCCCAGATTCTTGCTCTGGGGCACTGTCAGCCAGAGGCCCAGCTAGGCAGGCTGTGCCACACCTGGGGGGGAGGCCAGGGTGGCAAGGAAAGAGGACCAGGAAATCTACCTGCGACACATTTCAAAGACTTAAAAAATCAGGCAGCATTAGCCACAAGGCTGAACAAAACAGAGAAAGAGGACAGCAAATTATCTAGGTTTTTCTAGTCAACTCCTGAGTTTCAGGGTTTCTGAGGGGAAATTGGGGTTCCATTGACTAGAAGTATCTATTATATGTCCCCTTCTGCCCCCTCCCCACTCTCATCTTATTATGCATAACTGGAGACAAAAGAAGCATCAAGGCCGTCTCCCATCACATCTGGGTGGTTGGAGACGAGGCATTCCCCTCAGGCAAACATAAACCACCACTCCTGGGCCTCAGTCTCTCACCCAAAATAAGACTTGCAGGCCGGGCGCAGTGGCTCACGCCTGTAATCCTAGCACTCTGGGAGGCCAAGGCGGGAGGATCACTCAAGGTCAGGAGTTCGAAACCCGCCTGAGCAAGAGCGAGACCCTGTCTCTACTAAAAATAGAAAGAAATTAATTGGCCAACTAAAAATATATAGAAAAAATTAGCCGGGCATGGTGGCGCACGCCTGTAGTCCCAGCTATTTGGGAGGCTGAGGCAGAAGGATTGCTTGAGCCCAGGAGTCTGAGGTTGCTGTGAGCTAGGCTGACGCCACGGCACTCACTCTAGCCCGGGCAACAGAGCGAGACTCTGTCTCAAAAAAAAAAAAAAAAAAGACCCCATCTCTATAAAAAATAGAAAAATTAGCCAGGCATGATGGCACACACCTGTAGTCCCAGCTACTTGGGAGGCTGAAGCAGGAGGATCACTCGAGCCCAGGAGTTTGAGGTTGCAGTGAGTTATAATGATGCCAGGCACTCTAGCCCAGGCAAGAGAGTGAGATTCTGTCTCAAAAAAAAAAACCTGTCACACAAGTAAACCAATGAACTGGTTCAAACTTGCAGCCTGG
>CAUYRT010018239.1:0-39560 GCA_963574885.1 Lepilemur ruficaudatus | reverse complement strand
AGAGCCCTGTCCAGCAGGGAGTGGAGGGGCATCTGGGACCCTCAGACCGCACCAGACAGAGCTTGGCTTTGTTCCTAGGCAGATGCAGTTTCAGTTTCTGTCACAGATGCTCTTCTTAGAGGATGAGTTCTTAAGTTCCAGAAAGCAGGAAGAGGTACTCTATGGACTAGTATTTATAGAATATCCTTCACCGAAACAAAACCAAATAAAGCAAACTAGCCGGCAAGAGGGCAAGACCTCTGCCCTGGTGACCTGAGCACTGGGTGGCCACAGCACACTCACGCCAAGACCCTGGGCTTGCGCTCAGGAAGAGTGGGGGCAGCACAATAGCCCTGCCACTGCCACGGGCTACTTCCCAGCTGGCCTGCAGCGGGGAAAGCTCTGTCACCCCATTCAGATGGGCACGGAGCAGGGTGAGCAGGGACCAGGGGCATGCTAGGTAAGCCCTGTTCCCCCTTGGCTCGAGGGCGGCAGTGTGGAATGCAGCCAGGGGACTCGGGTTCAAATCTCAGCCCTGCAGCTTAGCAGCCTGGTGCGCATGGTTCTTTAGCCTCCAGGGCAGTGAGCAGGGGAGTTACAGGAGACACGAGCAGTAGCACTACCAACACTACAACGTGTAACGCCACCATGTATTACTGCTTTATTGCGTTAAGAAAGTGATTCTATTTCTAGAGACGAAACAGCATCATAGAGACATTCTCAGAAGAGAATTCCCTTTGTTCCCAAGCCTCCTTTGTGACCAACTTTAAATTCTCTCACCTGCAGAACGGAGATGGCCTCAAAGTGGAGGGGGAGTCAGGGCCCTCCGCTGAGACCCATTTTTCCCTCAGCCTGTGCTGTGTCTTCCCCGCCTCTCCCCGGCACCGCACTGGGCTGCAGGGAAACAGGCCCCCGCACCACAGAGTAGCAGGGGGCTTTGACTTTTCCGAGGCCATGCACACTGGAGTCCCTGGGGAGTACCACTGGGACCCGGTGGGACAGGGAGGCTGGGGTGTGAGGGCAGAATCCAGCAGGGCCCTGGATACTGACAAAACGGCCACAGGTTTGAGCTCTGGCTCCACCACTGTGTGACCTGGGCAAGGTGCATGTCTCTGGGCCTGCTTCCTCCTTGGAAAAGAGAAACGGCAATCCCAGCAGACAGCCCTGGGGGCACCCCCCACCCAAGGCAGAGAACACATGTGAAACAGTGTAACTCAGGTCCTGGGCCGGTCTGACCCTTCCCCTGTGTCTGCAGAAACAGGGCACATCCCCAAAGCCCTCGGCCTCCCAAAGTGCTGGGTCTCAAAGAACTCCTGCCCTCTTGGAGCCACTTTCCAATCTCCTCTCTTTCGAGTGAGTGCCCACTGCCTGACTCAGGAGCCCTGCTTGCTACGCGGCAGCCAGCGGAGGCCGGTCACCCGTGGAAAAGACTGTCCACCTCAGCCACACCTCCGGCCCTGGTCCTCCCCAGCACCAGCACGGAAGCACAAGGCAGTTACTGCCTCACCCCGACTCAGGACCTGACAAGAGCAGCCACCGCGGCAGCCCAAATAGGGCACACACCCCCGTCTCCCGCGTGCCCACCTCTGGGGGAGCCCAGGCACCGGCCCACTCTCCTTTGGCAGCTCCAGGACCAGAGCTTCTCCTAGACCAGCTCCCTCGGTTCCCTGCCATCCGCCCCGCGCCCTGCGGTCGTCCCAGACCCCTGGTGCTCTCCTGGTCTTCCTGAACCCTCACTCCTGACAACTAGGGCAGGTCCAGGAATGGGGCCAGGATTCTACTCTGATGTAGGAGCACAGGGCTGAGAGGCTGGAGAGGGGAGAAACCACCACCCAGAGATGAGGGGCACTTGTAGCAGCCACAGGCTATTCCAGGGGAGGCAGTAGCAGGAGGAGGGGTGGCCTTGAGAGCACGGTCTGTTGGGCCTGACAGTTGGGGTTGATGGGATCCTTCTTCCCATTCCGCCGCGCACTGCTGAAGGCACCCTCAGCGGGGCTTGCAGGCTAGCCACAGCTCCACACTTGGGCCCCTTGTTCTGAGCAACAGTGAAGAGTCCTGGCTAAGGCTGCGAAGGAGGCAGTGGCCTCCAGCCTCCTGTGCTGAACACAGTCCAGTCTGCAGCCACACCCTCTACAGCCCCGAGAGCTCTGGGATAAGTCTGATGCAGGCTGAAGACAGGACACCCACTGGCCACCACGGCCCAGGCAAACACTGGGAAAGGCTAATCCCTGTCCTCCCCAGCACTGGACCCCTCTTCCCCACGCCAGGCCCTGCGCGGGCTGCACTTCCTGGCTGCACTATGGCACCGTCATCACGCTCTGCTCGCCATGGTCCACACTCCAGAGGCGGTAAAACTCTGCAAAGTCCACGTAGGGCTCGACGCGGCCGTCCTCGCCAGGTGGGAGAGAGTGGGCGGGCCGGGAGCGGAAGAGGCCCCCGTCGGAGCTGGAGCTGCTGCTCTGGGTGTGCGTGTTGGTGGACTGCAGGGTCAGGGTCGGGCTCTGGCTGCGGGACCACAGGAGGGGACAGTCAGGGGCAGCTAGGTCAAGGGGGCCTTGCCTTCCAGGTGGGGACAGCCCTGCCTCTACCAGCCCCTCAGGCTGCAGGCCTTTCTGGGAGAGGTGACCGTAAGAGCTGGCCTGGCCAGATGCTTTTAGAGACGGATAAAAAGTCAAATGTATTTTTAAAACACTAGCTGCATGTGGCTACTTAAATTAACTAAAGTTAAATAAAATGGAACACTTGGTTCAAATGCTTAGTAGCCACGTGTGGCCAGTGGCTACTGCGTGGACAGCACAGACAAGGAACGTTCCCGCTGTCAAAGGACGTTCCGCCGGGCAGCGCTGAGCTACCGAGCACCCATTCCAATCTCCCCCACCCGTCCTGCGCTCGTCACAGGCCGGCGGGCTGTCTTCCTTCAGGAAACCTTCCTCTGCTCCCCTCCCTCCGCTGCCCCCTTGGGCCGGGCTACTGCTCAGATGCTGGAGGGAGGCAAGAGGCTGACTGCGGCCAGGGGTTACAGGCAGAGGAGGAGGGCATGTGTCCCGCCTCGTCTGTGGCCACAGCAATCACACTCTATCTTGTGGACACGGCGGGAGGCTTCCTCTGGGCAGCCTAGAGAGGAGGTGGGGAGGCCACCCCCTCCTGCACTCAAGATGCCCGCTGCGCGGCAGGCCCTGCCAGGCCGGGGGCGGCTGCACTGTTAGCAGCAACAACACGGGCACAGGCGGGAAGGCAGGCGCTGGGTGAGGCAGAGGCCAACAGGGCCACTCCCTCCCCAGGGCCCTTCTAATTGGCCACATCCTGCTCAGCTCCATCCTCACCGTCCTCAGCGTGGGCTGGGTGTGGCATCGCTATTATTCTATGCAGGGCCGGAATGTGGAAACCAGATCCTGGTCCCCAGCGTGGTGGGTGTGGGGGGGTGTGCATTCCACAGAAGTGCAGGGGAGGGGCGGACTCCAGACCTGTCAGGCAGGTCTGCAGCTGGGGGCCTGCCCACACCCCCCACCCCAGGCTGCTGCCACCGCCTCTCCCCCGACCCCCACCTCCGCCTTAAACTTAACTCGCTTCTAAGCTAAAATTGGACATTTCAGTCAGAGAGCACAGGACAAGCCAATACAGGCCAAAAATGTCCCCCAAGCATGGATACCACAGGAAGGCCACCCCACATCACATACTCCAAAAATGGGAGGAAAGGCCAAGAGAACCTTCCTGTTGAATGAAAGCTAGTTATGGGGCCCAAGAGAAAACATAAGCAGTAGGTTGTCACCATCAGCCACCTGACTGGACACCCCGCCTGTCCCAACCCTGCCCCTAAACCCCAGCCCATCCCAGACCAGACGCAACAGCAGCTGACCGGTACAGCTGTGCCTCCCGCTCAGCTCCCAGGGATCCTCCCTCCCTGGATGGAGTCGGGCGATTTGGGAGACACAGGACCCCAGGGCATCTCCCCGTCAGGTACTCAGCCACAGGACTGGCTCTGTGGCCATTTCTGCCCAGGTAACCTGGGCTGTAACCTGGGCTGTTCCCAGGACACGCCATGGGGCACAGGCCTTGGTGGGGAGGGGGCACGGGGCTTACTTGGTGAGGGTCGGGGTGGCTTCGTCCAGGGTGGGTGCGCTGGGGGCCCCATTGACCATCTGGCCCTGGGAGGGCATGACGAGGGAGAGGGTCACACTGGTCTTGCTGGTGCTCTGGGCGCTCGAGTAAGGCACGGACACGGGGTACACGCGTCCCCCTGCAGCTTTGGGAGGAAGACAGCAGTCAGTGGGCACAGGCAGCAGCTGAGGAGGGGAGCCGGGCCAGTGGGGGCAGAGCTGCCCTAAGGCCTGGCAGGGGCGGTGGGTATCTGAGGGCTGAGAGCGTGGGTGGTGGCCATGCCTGGCCCCCACGGCTCCCTAAATCCCACTGTGACCCCCACCCCCACCCCTTGGGACAGGGGGGAGGAGCGTTCCTTGGCAGACACTCTTCCAGCCAGGCCAAGACCTCCTTTCAGCAGGAAAGCCTGCTGCTGCTCAAAGCAGGAACAGAATCGAGGGCTCGAGCTGCCTCAATGAAAGGGTTACTGCCCGGCTTCCCACGGACGCTTTAGTCCAAAGGATAAGTTTGCTCCTAGTGGAGGCTGACCCAATAAAAATACGGTTGCAACAACAACAAGCCAGAGGAACTCCAGCAACCCTGGTGTCCCTGGGAGAGCAAACCCATCTGTGGACGCTTGGGCTCTAAGGTTTGCTTGTTTAAAAAAGGAAAAGAAATGCAGTCCTCAGGAACTGAAGGTCTCAAAACTAAGCAGCTCCGGGAAGGAGCACAAGAAAAGAACAATCACCTCTTTTCCTGGGCGACTTGGTTTAAGAATTAAAACGGCAGAAAGTCTGTTTGTGAGTTATACAGTAAAGGAAAAAAACGTACAAAGTAAAATGTCATCCCTCTACCCCCCAGTTCCTACAATGTGGCCCAGGGACAGACCAGGCTTTGGGGCCTGACGTCCACACGCCCAACCCTTCTTTCTTAAGCCTCAGTTTCCTCTTCTGAAAAATGGGGGTGCCATCTGTCTCCAGGGTTGCTAATGAGAACTAAGAGAAATAACAGATAATTCACCTGGCATATAGTAGGCCCTCAACCAGTGCCAGCCCTCGTCTCTATTACATGGGCTTGTGGCTCTGCAAATTGCTTGTTCATGCACTCAGGTCCTCAGGAGGGAGCCAGGGCAGGTGATATTATCCTCATTTTACAGACAAAACGCAAAAATCGGCACACAGCTCAGAAAGGCTGAGAGTCAGTGAGCCTGGACTAGAACCACTCTAAGCCAGGCCTCCCAACCTCATATCATGCCAGCAGCAAGGCCACTGCCTCAGCTGTTCTGCACCCACCTCCGGCCCCCCACGGCGTCCTCAGGCACGGCCAGGCCGCACAGCACATCTACCTGGGGCCGGGGTCGGTGTGGGCTGGCTCATTTCGCCCAGTGGGTAGCCGAAGTTCCTCACCAGCAGGGTCATGTCCTCGTGCCGTGGACAGAACTTGGCACGCTCCCCACCGCTGGCGAAGGTGTCTCCGTGGATGCGCTTCACCCGGTCAACCACAGCCTGGGCCACTGCGTCCAGGGAGGTCTGCTTGGCAAACTCAGTGTCAATCATTGCAGCGATCTCCTGGAGGACGGGGGAGCAAGAAGCTGGTGAGGAACGAGGGGTGGCCCAGGATTGGGGCCCTAACTCCAGAGCTCTGAGTCAGAAGACTCAAGAGTCACTGGCTCTACAGGTGGAGGAAGTCCCTGCCAGCCAAGCTCGCAATCTGAGATTTTCAAGGTATTCAGGGATAATCTTTCTGGAACTTTCCCTTCAGAAAAGGCATAAGATCCTGCAATTTCTCTGATTATTGGCTTCCACACCCCTAAAACGGGGGTACTATGCAGCTCACTGAGTTACTAGGAGGACTGAATAACACAACAGATGCAGGAGCACTCCGCAGACTATTAAAAAGCCCGGTATAGACTGTCGTCATTACCAAGCTCTCTTTCCTGGAACAAACTCATTGTAGGCGGTGATATGCCAGGCATTTTGTCAGGATTCATTCTGGGGATACCAAATGCAGACATGGTCCCTGCCCTCAGAGAGGTCACTGTCTAATGTACAGATGTTTCTGGACTTAGGACGAGGCTACGTCCTGATAAACCCATCAGGTTAAAAATGGCATAAGTTGAAAAATGCATTTAATACACCTAACCTACTGATCAGCACAGCTTCGCCTAGCCTGCCCCAGAACACTTACATTAGCCTACAGCTGGGCAAAATCACCTAACACAAAACCTGTTTTATAATGAAGTATTGATTATTTCATGTAATTTACTGAATACTGTAATGGAAGTGAAAACCAATGACTGTATGGGTACTTGAAGCATAGTTTCTACCAAACGCATATCACTTTCACACCATCATAAAGTGGAAAAATCCTAAGTTGAACTATCACAAATCAGGGACTATCTGTATTCTAGAACCTAGTAAGTAGAAGCCACTGGATAATTCTATCATGAAAACCAAAAAGAAAAAAACAAAAAAGGAAGAGAAAAATCACATTGACAGATCAGAAACACAAACAAACAATGCTCTGTTTGATGGCTGGCCTGGCCTCTTAGAGGCAGGAGGGCAGCAGCAGGTGACAGGAAATGACTTGGACATGCTGGGGGGGTCAGTTCCATCACTAACCAGCTATGTCACCTCAGGCAAAACCCTGAACCCCATGGGCCCTGAGTTCCCGGCTCCACGTGGGAGTGAGCCCCTGCCCTCTGCGTTACAGGCTGCTGGAAGGAATGATAAGATATAACAGGCGAAAAACTCAACACAGGGATCAGGGCATAGTTAGGCACTTAAAACTTTTTCTTTCTGATTTCTAATTAAGAAGGACAAAGCAGAAAAGGTTGTCTTCCTATAAGAATCACAGACAGAAGAAAGAATACAATAGGAACTTTTCTTAGCCACCAGGCAATCCAAGGTTAGATAAAGGCAGCTTCCCTTCAAAATCACCCCTGCAGTGACTGTCTCAAGGTCATGCCTTGGTGACAACTGTCTGCTGTCTGTACTCCAAGGTGCAGGAAAAATAAGCAGCTCTCACTGGCCGAGGATCTACGTTTACCACACCTGACCTTACCACACTCCCACAAAGGCAGATGTTACCGTCCCCACGGCGGAGGCGAGGAATGGACAGTAAATCACCTGCCGCCCAGAGAGGGGAGCAAAGCCCCAGGGCAGGATGTGATGGACTATGGGACTTACGAGTCAGCCAGGGGGCCATGCAGCAGCCCACACCCCTTTCTGGGCTCTCCTCCTGGCCCAGGCCTCTTCCCAAGGGGCCCAGAGCAATGCCTTGGCATGGAAATTCACACCTCACCCTCTTCCCTGAAGGCCTCACTCTGGCCCTGGGGACCAACATTGCTTCAAGCCTAGAATGAGCAAAGCTTTTGGGTCAGTAGGTGTTTTCAGAGCTCTGGGCTTTTCCTTCTCCTAGCCTTTTTTATTTTTTGTAGAAATGGGATCTCACTGTGTTGTCCAGGCTGGTCTTGGACTCCTGGCTTCAAGCAATCCTCCTGACTTGGCCTCCCAAATTGTGGGATTATAGGTGTGGGCCATTACTTTGAACCCAGAGACAGAACTTGAGAACCAGAGCTCCCAGTGGCCAGGGAGCCTGCAGGTCAGCCATGCTCCGCAGCTGCCGACTCGCCCAGGCCCAGCTCACCTGGTTGGCCTGCCCAGGCCCGTGGGCTGCCTCCAGGGCCTTGTACAGCCCCTCGGACATCAGCACCAGGAAGCCGGTCACCCCATCCAGTGGCTGTGCACCGTGGATTTCTGGCTCCGCAATGATTGGTTTGGACTTGGCAGCACTATGGGGAGAGAGCGGAGGGAAGAGCTTTGCTTGGAATGGCCCCAGGTGGACACTGATTCTGCTAAGGGGAGGAATCTATATCCAGAATGTAAAATAAAACATACAACCTGATGAGAGGGAAAGAAATAGAGGAAAGAGAGAATCAGAAAACACACCTGTCTTCTTACAGCAGCTACTAAAACAAAACTCAGAGCGGCCAGAAAAATTGGCAGACAGCTGAGGTCATGAGGGCAAAGGTCAAATGCCTCATTCTGGCCCATTCTGCAGCTCCTGTCCACAGAATCTGGGCAGTGGCAGGGCAAGGCATGGGCTAGCAAGAGGGAGAGGTTATTTTTTAAAAGATTGTTCCTCTTGCTATCACTTGGGCTCCTCCAAGACAGGTGTCCAAGCCAACTGAGACCCCAAACACACTCTCTACCTGCACAGGAATCATTATTTACTGATGTGGTATCAGAGTCATTAAATGTCAAAAAGTTCCAACACATGTAAGTACACAGGGAGGTGAGTATACAAGGAGTTCCTGGCAACAATACTCAGAAGAGTAAAGTCTGGAAACATCCTGAGGGTCTGTCAGTAAGAGCCGGAATCCTACTGACAGTTGCAAAGAATGAAGTCGCCTGATTGTAAGATGTGCAGGAACAAAGGGATGGGTATCTTTTTGTTTTTAATTTTTGTTTTTTCAAGATGAGGTCTGGCTTATCTCACACTTGCCCAGGCTTGAAAGTGCTGGTGTGATCTTAGCTCACTACAGCCTCAAGCCCCTGGGCTCAAGTGATCCTCCCACCTCAGCCTCTATAGTAGCTGGGACTACAGGTGCACACCAATATGTCTGGCTAATTTCTAAAATTTTTTATAGAGATGGGGTCTCTCTGTGTTGCCCAGGCTGGTCTCAAACTCCTGGCCTCAAGCAATCCTCCTGCCTTGGGCCCCCAAAGTGCTGGGATTACAGGTGTGAGCCATTGCACCAGGCCAGGGATGGGCATCTTTACTGACAACAGTGAGGTGCGTGTAAACTTATCCCCAACTCATCAAGTTGTATGTATTAAGTATGTGCAACTTTGTGTATGTTAGTCATGTCTCAAGGTCTAAGAAAAGGAAAATAGCTCTTACTTCACATGCCAATGGAAAAAAAACAAAAGAAAAGAAGAGAAAAGAGGGAGGGGCAGGACACTGGGCAGGGTGTGGCGCACCTGTGGGTGTCCGGAAGAGGACACCTGTGCTTCAGACCCCATGAAACACACACACGTGTGCAAATGTGCATATGCACAGAGATCAGAGGGCAGGATACACAGAAACTAGCAGCCCCTGGGGAGGGAGTCCTGGCTTGGGGTGGGAAGAACACTCCCTCTCTCCGTATAGATCCCAGCACTGTTTGAAGCACTTTAAATCATAGATGACTTTCCAATAAAGGAAACAGAACCCCACAAAATAGGGACAAAAGTTCCCAGCTCAACTGTCTAAATCTTGGGAGGGTAAGGAGTTTTAACAGGTGCTTTTTAAGCCACAAGGCCTGGCCTTTGCTGATGGGGTCTTTGGCATGATTCCTCCAGGGCTCCGGCCATGACATTAAATGCCACAACTGGCATCACGCAAGCACACATGTGTATCTTCCAACCAGCACTTCACAGACAGGTTAGCCAGCAGTTAAGGACACAGGCTCTAAATTCAGGCTGCCCGCTTTCGAGTCTGCCTCGGTCCATTACTGGCCCTCTGATCACGGCAGGCCACCTTATGTCTCCATGCCTCAGTTTCCTCTCATGAAAACGCCTTTGGGGTGGTGATGGTAACTACCTCGTGGGCCTGAGTAAGGAATGAATAACAGAATGTACGTATGGAACTGTGACCAGGCTTGGCACAACAAAAACTCATAATTATCATTACTGTCCATTTTGCTGCTGCAAGCACTTGGGTGACATGAAGAATGGAGGTGTCCTTGGAGGGAAGTTACAATGCGTCTCACACCTCTGCCCCGGCCCCAACCACCGGCAGCACTGACCAACTGGCCTCTGGTCTGTCCATCCCTGTCCATGCCAGGCACCTCATGCCAACACTGGCTTCTCCCGCCAGGCACTATGGCACTGGTTGCTGCCCCTGGCTTTAGCCCAGCTCCCCAACTTGACCCCTGCTAGCTCAGCTCTGTGGGATCCCAATTCCCACCCCACACCAACCTCCCTGGGACGAAGAAAGAGTCGCCTTGGGCTCTGAACTACTTCAATTGCACCACTGCTGCTGGAGCCTAAAATCTGCTTCTGCCCTGGGCCTCTGACCTTACAAATGAATGGGGGACGGCTGGGCTGGCACCTACCTGAGCAGGTCGATGTCCGTGTAGCCGTATTTGACCTTGTAGTCCCCGATGCGCCTGGTGCTCTCCTGCCCACAGATGATCCCGACTTGCTTGATCTTTCCTGCATCCAAACCTGTCAGAGGAGAGACGACGCAACAATCCCATTCCTTGTTCATAAAGAACAAAAAGAAGGGGACAGGGGCATATCTGAAAACCAGGCAGTGAGGACCCACTGAATAGGAGAGGAAGGCAACACCAGGGCACCGTGGAAAGCAGCTAACCCAAGTCCCCATCCCCATCAGGACACCCCTACCCAGAGCCCCTTCCGCAGGCACTCCAGCACCGCCCTGGGTCTGCCTCTGCCCCCACGAGCCCCAGAAGGGAGGGAGAGGCTACTGCGGCAGCTGGAATCGCAGGACTTCTTTGGCCTTTCTTAGTCTCCACCAATAACCATGAGTAACTATGTGCCAGGTACTCTAGGAAGCATTTTATGTGAACCAACTCTTTCAACTGTCACACCACCTCCAGGCAGGTTATCATCATCCTCATTACACAGATGAGGAAACTGAGGCACAGAAAACTTCAGCAAGTTCCAGGCACCAACTAGTAAGCGGCAGAGCTAGGATCCAACCCAGGCAGGCTGGTCCCAGAGCCAAGATCACAGCCCCTCCACTACACGCCCGTCTACCCGGACAACAAAAGAAGGGCTAGGGCGAGCCCCCAGGGCCGGGCCCGCTCCCACCGACCCCTGCCCTGGCACTCGCCCCACTCACCCAGCTGTGAAAGGCGGAAGAGCTCATCCTCATTCTCTGTGGTGTGGTCCACGTTCAGCTGTGTCACCTGCAACCCGTCCACCGTAGATTTGCATAAGAGTGCACGGTTCGTACCTGCAGCAGAATTTGAGCAGCTAAGCAAAGACCCAGGATGGGAAAAATAGGACACACTGAAAAGACAGAGAGAGAAAAAGCAGGCATCTCACACAGGGACACACATCAAAAGAGCAAACCAGGCTTAGAACACTGGGGAGAGTCACCAGTCAGGGACAGCTGATGATACTAAGGAATTAGGTTAAACTCTTGCAGCCTAATCCTAGGATTATGATTTTAATAAAAAAGACCTTTTCTCTAGAGGTATATACCCAAATATTTACAATAACATGACAACGTCTGGGCTTTGCTTCGAAATAACGTGCAGACAAAGGGCTACAGATGAAACCAGATTGGCTATGAGCTGACAACGGGGGCTGGGGACTGGCACGTGAAAGCTCGTTAAATACTACTCACCCCATTTTTTTATATTTCGGAAGTTTTCCCACACTGAAATCTTAAGGAAAGGAGGAATATAGGAGGGACCTCACTAGTGGGGTCTCTACAGACTTCCTGTAGTAACCCTCACCCCGCAGCCTTCTCTGCTTCCCACACAGCCCCTCCTTTGCCCACAAATCCTGACGTCCGTGTCACAGCCCTATCCCGCAGCTTTCACGGGGATGCCAACTGGGTCTTCAACAGCCAGGTAACTTTTTCCAGAAGCAGCAGCCACTGAGGCCACCTAGAGATGGCATACAACTCACCCAAGGCCACAGCCAGTTAGAGGCAGAGTGGGGACTAAAACCACCTGCCTCCCATGGCCTCCAGCTGGGGCTGAGACATTACTATGGAGTGAGGAGGAAACATACCAAACGGCCTCAGGAGACTCTGGGACTAATGCATCTAAGTGTCTGGAAAGCACATAGCGAAATAACACACGGACCCCTGCGGCTGACCTCCTTTCCCCCAGCCCTCACTGCCCGCCCCAGGACAGAGGGCAGCTCACCGACGTTGGCGACGTAGAGTTTATTGTTGAGAAGGACCGCCACGACGGCCATGGCCCCTCCTGAAATCTCCCTCTCCAACACCTTGAGTCTCTCAAGGATCTTCTGGTACTGAGGTGGCAACTGGTGCTGAGGGACACCCTAGAACCCATCATCAGAGAGGTCAGAGCACACGGGGCCTTGGGACATCTCACAAACCCTCCCCCTCCCTAAGAGCAAGGCTGAAGCCTGTGCTGCAGCTCCAGGGCAGGGTTCTTCCAGGAGAGCCGGAGACGGCCTAACTCGGAGAACCAGAACGCAGAGGCTGGCTCTGCAAGTGCTGGGGGTGATGTGAGCAGGTGAGTGAACAGGCTGTGGACCGATTTAAGTCGAAGGCCCTGGAAAGATCTCCGCCTATCACTGCCCACCCAATGTTGAGCCTCAGGGTGAAGCTGCCCACAGAGGGCCAGAGAGGCCCCTCAAGTGGAAACCCATTGCCACTCGTCAGCGTCCCCCATCAGGAATGGTTCCCGTAACTCCTGCTGCTCTGGCCCAGTTATGTCAATGGCCTTCAAGTGACAAGGCAGGTGAGTCCTTGCTCCTAGCAAAAGCAAAACCAGGCCTTGACTTGCTTCTCCTGGGGTGCAGGCTGGGGACATTACCTCTGGCAGCTGGGACTGGAGGCTCGCCTTCTCAGCCAGGGCATCATCGATGGACTCCAGGAAGCTCCTCTCCACCACATCAAAAGCCTGGGGGGCAGTGGGGTGCAGAGGACAGGGCAAAGGCTGGTTCAAAACACCAATGTCACCTGATTCTAAAATGCTATTAACAGCAATAAGTTCACTGTATTCCCTGCAGGGCCTCAGGTGATGGGGGCTTTACCCGGCCCAGCGCTGCAAAGCACCTGCTGCTTCCTGCAGACCAAGGTCTTTGACAAAGACTTCAGCCCCCACAGGGTGGGCGCACCACACAGCTGGCACTGCAGAGGGATCAGAGGCAGAAGACCGCACAGAGGCCACGAGCACAGTCTTGGAACAGACCACCTGGTGTGAACTCCAGCTCTGCCGCCTCAGCCTCATCTATGCGACGGAGATAAGTGTTGTTCTAAGTGCAAAGTAAATTAATCCACCCTTAGTACAGCACCTAGCTCAGACAGATCAATGACAGCTCATATGGTAACTGCGACCTCTTCCTGAGAGGCTTCTGTCAAATCCTGCTGGCCCCTAGACACTGGTGACACTGACACCTTCCCCTGGGCGTGGGATCTGCTGACAATCACTGGCACAGGAGCACAGAGGCCATAGGGTAGAAGACGCTGAGATCACTGTTCTTGAGGACCAAGAATCCATCCTCTCAACTAAAACAAAGTGCTTTCAGACATGCTTTTAAATGGGGACACCAGGAGGAAAACCCCCAAACTGGAGCAAGCAGAAAGGCAGAACTGGCCAATGAGAGCAGCAGCCAATCAAAGGCGGGGAGGGAAGGCCTTTTTCCCAATGCCCAGGGATGCTTTCAGCCCCTAGAGGCTGAGCACCAGACCATATCCAAAGGAAAGGGATGGCTCTAAATGATCCCATTTCTACCAGGCCTTGCCCCGCCCCCACTGCACACCTCTATCCAAACTCACATCCCTAAACTCCCCTTCCTTCAGCAGTACCCCCTTCAGAGCCAACCCTGCCAGCCACGCAAGGCCTGCTGCTCGATGCCTGGTCCTGGACTCCTGGGGAGGGCAGCCCGTGCCCCTGGAAGCTGCTCCCAGAGCTGTTCCTCTGCAAGGGTGAAGAAGCCAGTAGGATCTTCAGACTAACCCTGGCAAGATTTTATAGTTGCAGGGCCCGAGCTCCAGGAGAATGGCTGGGAGACATGATTCAGCTGGGTCCCCGCTTGCCCCCCAGCACCATTACCTGCAGCAGCACACGCCGCACATCGGCCTCAGTGTGCTCAGCGTTGAGCTGGCCCAGCAGGAGCTCTGCAGACAGCCGCTGGGCCACAAAGTTCGTCACCCGGTTGCCATCGTAGCCATTGAAGACCCCATACAGGAAGCAGTTGTTCTCACTCCTAGCAGAGGGAAAGGGCAGGAGACCTAAGACCAGAGGCTCACAGAGGTGGAGGGAGAGGAAGTCAGGGAGACTGAAGACACAGCAGCTGTGGCTTCAGATGCCCACCTGGCTCCCCAACTTCACTCTGGCTATGACCTTCTGGATGCTCCTTCCATGTCCCCCATTGTAGCAGAGCCTCACCTGGTCTGAAGTCCCGCTGTTGAAGGGACAGCAAGGGAGGCCACCTCCCCCAGTCCACATCTCACCGGCAAGCCCCATACAAGACAGCCCCAAGGAAAGGATGGGTGCCTTTCCTTGCTTGCAAACCAACTTTCTGTGCCCGGGAGAGCAAGGCTGGCACGCACACCTGAACTTGAGCCAGTTGTCCTCTGGTGGGTGGGTCTCAGTGCCTTTGCCATCAGCAGAGTAGCTGCGGTTGGAGGCTGAGCCAACCCCAGAGAGGTGGCAGAGCGGCAGGTCGTCCGTCCAGCTTGGCTGCTGCTCCTGGAGGACACCAGAAACTGTCAGGCGCCACCTCTTCCCCAGGGCAGACCCCACCTCACCTTTTCTTCTCCAACAAAAACCTAGCAGGCCCAGGGCCCCACACAGAGGGCTCTACTTCCTTCTGGAAAAACATGATGCTTGTATGAATAGACACCTGCAGAGGCGTTTGCTATTTTTTGGCTAGTCCACAAACTGGTTCCCCAGGAAACCTGAAAAAGACAACAGCGTTCCCAAATGCAAGGCTTGGCGATGGTTTCCAGGAGCGAGCTATGTTAGGAAACACCAGAGAAACACACACACAAATGAAGCAAACTCTTAGTAGGAAACTCTGGTGGCCCCACTTCCCACCACGGTGGCTCCGACTACACAGCGCAAAGGAATCCCTTGGACACTGGTTAAAACTGCAGGCCCAGCCTCAGAATGTCTGGTGCGGATGGAGCCCAGGACACCTGCATTGTAGGCAGCTCTTCACAGGTGATGCTCATTCAGGTGGCCATGGACGTGGCCTTGAGAAATCTGACTTAAAAGCTAGTCTCGCTCCCTCTCCCTGGTACGGGGCCTCCACCTGTTCTTCACTCTGCCCCGGAGTCTATTCCCATGCCCCCGCCAGTCCCAAATGCCTGCAGACCAGTCCACTCCCTCCTCCCTCTTGTCTGTGATTCTCGTGTCCTTCAGGACTCTGGCTCAGGAGTTACCATGTCTAGGAGTGACCCTCTTGTGTCCCCCTCTGGCACCCCAGGTCCATCGCCCCTGCTTGTGTCTGACTCCCATTCCACCCATGGGATCTCAGACAGGCTGCTGAGCATAATCACTGCAGAGCTGCAAACACACACAGACACACAGCTGTGCAGGCCCTGGCCCAAACACACGGATTCTGAATTTCCTAACTCTCCTCGGGGTGCGCCCTGAGCATCTGTTTTTTTAAGCTCCAGAAATGACACTGCCGAAAGGCTCAGGTGCAACACCCTGCTTCTCACTGAAAGCTTGCCCCACCTCAAGCCTCCTCCCACCTGAGAACAAGGCCTCGTTCACAAAGGCACTCCCAGAACCACCATGTTGTATTAGAGCAAACTAAAATAATTGAGAGAATCAAAGTTCAATTTCAAGGAAAATAATGAAAATTTGTATTAAAAGCTTTATTGAAGCCGGGTGCAGTGGCTCACGCCTGTAACCCTAGCACTGTGGGAGGCTGAGGTGGGCGGATTGCTCAAGGTCAGGAGTTCAAAACCAGCCTGAGCAAGAGCGAGACCTTGTCTCTACTAAAAATAGAAATTAATTGGCCAACTAAAAATATAGAAAAAATTAGCCAGGCATGGTGGCGCATGCCTGTAGTCCCAGCTACTCGAGAGGCTGAGGCAGAAGGATCGCTTGAGCCCAGGAGTTTGAGGTTGCTGTGAGCTAGGCTGATACCACGGCACTCTAGCCTGGGCAACAGAGTGAGACTCTGTATCAAAAAATAAAACAAAACAAAAAAAGCTTTATTGAAATATTAAACACAGATACTTTGTGCAACTTCCTACAAGTTAGTGGTAAGTTTTCAAAACATGATGTAAAAGCCACTTCAACATGCTTTTGCAATCAGATGCGTAAAAAGCCTGTGATCAGCTTCTGTGGCAAATTTCTTCTGCGGTTTACTTACATACTGACAGGGAGTGGGCTGATTCTTTTTCATTTTAATTGTTTTTATACTGCATTTAACCATTTTAAGGTTCTAGTTCTATACTTTGCACCTTAGAGCACCTTCTGCAGGGTATGAGAGTTTGTTTTATTTTCAAGTTAACATGTAGTAAAACTTTTTTGGGTGTGCAGTTTCATGAATGTTAACACATGTAGAGATCTGTGTAACTGCTGCCACACTCCAGATACAGAACGGCCCTATCACCCCAAAACATCCCCTCATGCTGCCCCCTTGGAGTCACCCTCTCCCCTAACCCCCAGTGACCAACGACCTGCTCTCCACCACTCTGGTTTTGTCTTTTCAAGAATGCCTATAAATGAAATTATGATATTAATACATAACCTCTTGAGAGTGGCTTCTCTTACTTCACATTATGCCTTTAAGATTCACCCAAGTCGCTGCTTGAGTGCACCGATAGTCTGTCCCCCTTTATTGCGGAACAGTGTTCCATTGTATGGACGCAGCACAGTTTATTTATTCATCCACTGAAGGATGCTTGGGCTGTTTCCAGTTTTTCACAATTATGAAGAGAGCTGCTATAAACATTCATGTTTTTGTGTGAATGTAACTTTTCATTTCTCTATGGTAAATACCTATGAGAAGACTGCTGGTCATATGGTAAGTGTGTTTAACTTTATGAGAAACTGACAAACTGTTTTTCAGAGTGGTCATACCATTTACATTCCCACCAGCAAAGCCCGGGAATTCTAGCTGTTCCTCATCCTTACCACCTCATGGTATTTGTCTTTTAGTTTCTTTAAATTTATATATTCTAAGAGGTGTGTAGGGGTATCTCATCATGGCTTTAATTTGCACCTCGCGGCCGGGCGCGGTGGCTCACGCCTATAATCCTAGCACTCTGGGAGGCCGAGGCAGGCAGATCGCTCAAGGTCAGGGTTCGAAACCCAGCCTGAGCAAGAGCGAGACCTTGTCTCTACTAAAAATAGAGAGAAATAAATTGGCCAACTAAAAATACATAGAAAAAATTAGCCGGGCATGTTGGCGCATGCCTGTAGTCCCAGCTACTCGGGAGGCTGAGGCAGAAGGATTGCTGGAGCCCAGGGGTTTGAGGTTGCTGTGAGCTAGGCTGACGCCACGACACCCTAGTCTGGGCAACAGAGTGAGACTCTGTCTCAAAAAAAAATAATAATAATTTGCACCTCGCTAATGGCTAAAGATGCTGAGCATCTTTTCGTGTGCTTATTTGCCATCCAAATACCCTCTTTGGCGAGGTGTCTATTTAAATCTTACACCCATTTTTAAATTGGGTTATTTTCTTAACAATTGTTTTCTAAGAGTTCTTTACATATTTTGGATAAAAATCCTTTGGTGGATATGTGATTTGCAAATATTTTCCCCCATCTGCAGTTTGGCATTTCATTTACTTAACAGTGTCTTTTGTAAAGCAAAAAGCTTTTAAATTTTGATGAAGTCCATTTTATCCATTTTGTTCTTTCATGGTTTATGCTTTTGGAATCATGTTTTTGGTTTTTTGTGGGTTTTTTTGAGACAGGGTCTCACTCTGTTGCCCAGGTGCTGTAGTGTAGTGGTGACCATAGCTCACTGCAGCCTCGAACTCTTTGGTTCAAGCAATCTAGAGCAGCTGGGACTACAGGTGTGTGCCACCATGTCCCCCATATATATATATATATTTTCTTTTATAGACAGGGTCTATGTTACCCAGGCTGGTCTTGAACTTCAGGTCTCAAGCAATCCTCCCAAGTTGGCCTCCAAAAGTGCTGGGATTACAGGCATGAGCCACTGCACCTGGCCTGGAGTCATGTTTAAGAACTCTTTATCCAGACCCAGGTCACAAAGATCTCCTGTATTTTCTCCTAAATGTCTTATAGTTTTACATTTAGACCTGGGATCCATTTTGTGGATCCCAGGTCTTAATTTCTGTATAAGGCAGGAGATGTTGATCAATTTTTTTTGTTTGTTTTTGTATACAGATGTCCAATTGTCCCAACATCATTTGTTAAAAAGACCAGCCTTTGCACCTTCATCAAAACTTAACCAGTCATATTGTGTAAGTCTATTTTCAGACTCTATTCTGTCCACTGATCTATGTGTCTATATCTCCACTAATATCACACTCTTGATTACTGTAGCTCTATAGTATCGGCTGGTGTGCTTCTTCTAACTTTATTCTTTTCAAAATCGTTTTGGCTATTTGGGTTCCTTTGCCTTTCCATATACATTTTAAAATAAGTTTGTCTATATCTACAAAAAGTCTTGTTGGGATTTTAATTAGAACTGTTCCAAATTTGGGGAGAATGGACATCTTCACTATGTCGAGTCTCTCAATCCATCAACATGGTATGTCTCTACACTTACTTGTATCTTTCTGAGAGGACTTTTACTCACACAATTTCACCACAAGGTCTGAAAAGCTGCTAATGCCTTCTAATAGTCTTTGAAAACAGCAAATATGACTAAAATCTACTAATGGAAAAGAAATGGCAGCAAGAGCTGAAATTCTTCTCAGCTCCTGATGACACTAGGCATTTAAAGCTTTCAGGTCAAGAAACACCAAGGAAAACCTGCTTCACAGTAACACAAAATAGTTTTTAGTCTAATTTTGACTTATCTTATTTTAAAGCTAAATAAACATCTCTCTTAAATGGGAACTTAAATATGATATCATGTGATTACAGTATATTCATTTAATACATACACTCATTCAACAATATTTGCAGGACATTTGCAACAAGGTGGCATTATTCTAGGTATTGTGGACACAGCAGAGAAAACAGAGGGGCTCCTTGTGTGAAGCCTCCCTTCCAGGGGGTGTGAGGCTTCAAACGTGCAATACAATAAACAAACAAACAAGGCAATTTCAGACAGGGAAATGTGCTATGGAGAAAACACACCAGGGTACAGGACAGAGAAGGACGCGGAGGGCTCTTTGAGATGAGGTGGTAAGAAAAGCAGACCTCTCCAGAAAGGTGAACTCTGAGCCAGACCTGAACAACTATACGGCAGTGGCTGTTCTAGAAAGTGGGGAAGGAGCCTTCCAGGCAGAGGGAAGAGCATGTGCAAAGACCCTCAGGTGGAAAAAAAGGGTGTTAGGCTTGAGAAAGTGTAAGAATGCCAGTGTGGTCTCTGTAGTGACCACGGCTCGAGGCCATGTTTGCACATATGTATGCCTAAGTGGGAGGGCTGTCCAAGGCTTCTGGGCTGTGGTAAGGAGTTAATTGACAGGGAATTATTTTTTCAAGGAACTGATTTGCTGCCAATCATCCCTTATGTCTCAGATCTGATCAGTATCTCCATTGCCAAGGATCTCACAAAGGTCTCAGATAATCTGGCAAATATACTTCCAAAAGGAAGCTCCTTCTCTGGGGTCTGTCTCCCATCTCCAGCTGGAATGAAGTTAAATACAAGATGAAGCAGAAGCACCTCCTTAGTCAGGAGTATCCCACGTCCTCCTACTGAAAAGAGGGGCCAAGAAGTCAACAATCAGCACCCCAAGGTGCCACGGGTGTCTCAAGGCATAGGAAGAAAAGATATTTATATTTTCTAAGAGCCCTGTCTGTGATTAAAGATGAGATTAACATAGACTGAATTTGTCCTCCATTTTGTACTACCTGGGGGCAGAACGAATTTGTCCTCTAACATAAGAAGAACAATACAAATGTGTTGCCCAAGATGCAAAACTTGTCATCGATGCTGCAATCACAGTACCTCCTCTGCCATTATCTAACTCCCACAGGGACAGACACAGGCTTTCAGGGACTTAATCTTTCCAAATGTACTTTTCAAAAATAAATAAATATGGCTGGGCACGGTGGCTCACGCCTGTAACCCTAGCACTCTGAGAGGCTGGGGCAGGCAGATCGCTCAAGGTCAGTAGTTCGAAACCAGCCTGAGCAAGAGTGAGACCCCGTCTCTACTAAAAAATAGAAAGAAATTAATTGGACAACTAAAAATATATAGAAAAAATGAGCCGGGCATGGTGGTGCATGCCTGTAGTCCCAGCTACTCGGGAGGCTGAGGCAGGAGGATCGCTTGAGCCCAGGAGTTTGAGGTTGCTGTGAGCTAGGCTGACGCCACGGTACTCTAGCCCAGGTGACAGAGTGAGACTCTGTCTCAAAAAATAAATAAATAAATAAATAAATAAATAAATAAATAAATATCACCCAAGCAACTTGTGGGCCCATTCAGCATTGGAGATACACTACTAAAAAGGCCAGTGAAACTGTCTTGCACAAGTAAAGAAAGAAACAAACTCAGATGACTGAGGAATTTGCCATGTGAGTGTGCTGTGGCACAGGAGCAACTCATCTAGAGCATTTCCCAATGGGAGCCCAGGACGCTGCCATCAAGAGTGGGCTGATGCTGTTATGACTGCTGACACTGCAGTCATATTTAGCTGATACGGGAATGACAAATTCCCCCAAATCAGAACACCTGTGTGGATGAGAGAGGTCAATCTACTTAGCAAGTGCCTTATTCTTCAGTATTTATGACTAGTATCTGGATACTTTTACACCGTTATGTACTTTTTTTGGGAAATCTGATTTTTCATAATGTTGAGCTATAATATTTTAGAAATTTATTATTTTATAAACTGGCAAATGGCATTTAGGTCAATGAGTATAGACTCCAGTGCTATTGTCTAAGGACAACCTTTGTCCATTTTTGATATAAACACAGAAGAGAACAGAACATGCTATTATATGTATACTGAACATGCTATTACATGTATATGTCAGTCAGTCCTAACGCTAGCATCTGTCTTAGTGGGGAAACACAAAGAGACATTCCCATTAAGATCAGGGCCACAGCAAGGCTGCCTACTCTCTCTATTACTTCACACTGAACTAGAGGTGTTAGTCCAGGCAGTTAGATGAGAGAAAAGAATGAGAGCATAACAACTGGGGAAGAAGGAAAGCTATCTCTATTTGCAGTTGACATGAAAGTATACCTGGAACCCTAAAGAATCAATGTGGGCCAGGAGTGGTGGCTCACACCTGTAATCCTAGTACTTTGGGAGGCTGAGGCGGGAGGACTGCTTGAGGCCAGGAGTTTGAGACCTGCCTGAGCAAGAACGAGATTCTGTTTCAAAAAAAAAAAAAAAAATCAATGAAAAACTAACTCAAACAATAGAAGAAATCAGTTAGGTAGCAGGATAGAAAATCAACGCATAAAAGCAACAGTCCTTATATACCTAAATAAAAGATGGGGCATCTAGTCTCTACATGAAAACTCCTACTTGCTGTCAACTGAAATAACAAAGTCTCCTGTGAAGTTCTACCATGTCAGTCTCCCCCAAACAAACTCCTGCAGACGATTTTTTTTTTAAAATCTAAATTTATATCAGTTGGATTATATCCTAATGCTTTCATCCCAGCCGTCCAGACTGTTGACATAGTTTTGAATCTCACCCTTTGACAGATTAACAATCTAACTCCGCTGTCTATCTTGTACAGATAAGGCTTTCTAAACAGTGTTCCAAATGACTTCTAAAACACTGTGACCAGAACAAAAAGCATGGGAAGCTAACCCACTTTTGGCAGGAGGTAGGTGTCCGCACCAAACACAGGAGGGAAGTAACACCTCACCAAATGTTTGCCCTACTTAAAAAGCCAAATGTATTGTGGAAGCCTCAAATGAAGAGGCTGCTGACCCCAAAGGTACAGTCCCAGAGACAAGCACACACTTTACAACAAACCAACTATTTATACACATGCACCTTGCTGAGCAAAGTTCGATTCATTTTACCTTGGCACTTTTAAAACATTAAGTTCCTAGCCAATCTGTCTTGTCCGTCTATTAAAATAAAGAAAGGAGAAATAAGAAAAAAATTACCCAAAGAGCTTATTTAAAGTATCCATGGTGAGGCAGGCCTGCCCTTTTCTCTCTTTCCAAGTCCTACCCATCCCCAAAGGCCCTGCTCAAATCCAACCGGTGCCAGAGGCCCCTGTTTCCCAAACCTCAGTCATCCACTCACCATCTTCAAGAAATTATCCATTTCATATTTTATCTTTAAATTGCCACATTTTCTTTTTTGCTCAAATGATTTCATTTTGAATGTAAACTTTTCTACTACTATAAAGCGCAAGACCAGTATTACTTGCCATATCTAGAGGATAACAAAAAGCATAAACAAAACAAGGTTATTCAATTCTAGCTGAATCTATTACCTGTTATAGACTCTGAGCTATAGCCTTATTTTATGTTATCAAAAAAGGGAGATTAGCAAGTACCAGAAAGCTGTTAAGGAAATACTAGGATCAAGCCAGGTCTTTCTCTTAATATCATGATATCATTGATCTCATGATACCATTAGAAAGTTTGAAAGACACCTGAAAAGTGTATGACTACCTCAATTTGTACCTGACACATCCCAAACTACCTCCTTGTGTCTCAGACTCTGGGACAACACTGCCCAAGGTCATGGAGCCCCTTCCCTGAGAAATACATCCCAGTGGCCTCACCCCATGTTTACTTGGCACCCCACTCACTGGCCATTAACCAGGCAGCCTTGTGGCAACCCTCACGCTGAAGCCTGGTGTTGTTAATTAGCCATTTTATTTCACTGATTTGAAAATCTACATTTTCCACATTTTAACATCTCTGGAGTTGATATGTTACAAGTTAATTAGCAGTACACTTTCTTTCTGAGCAGGATACAAAATACTAATGTGTCCTTAAAATAACAGTGCCTTAGATCCGATGACTCATGGGCAGTTTCTCATATGATCTGGGTGCTCCTTCAGTGGAAGGCCCTGCCTGGAATGTAGTCCCCACAGCATCCCAGACACCAGCTGAATAACAAGTGGCCAGAGAATTCCAGGAGGTTCTACCAGTGTGAGAGTACTTGGTCCTCTCTGATTTTACCAGTGGACCTGAATCACTCTGGCACTGCTGTGGCTGGGTGAGCTTCGATCATATTCTCCCAGCTCATTCCACCTCCATGTGGGATTATCCATACTAAGCATCTACTGCTGATTCTATTAAAACCTACCAGACTGCCAAGTCTCTCGCTTCCTTCCTCCACATTTCTGAACAATTTTTGGAAAGGTCATGTATTTTCTATTCACACAAACCACCCACCCCTCCACCCCTGCACACACTGATGCATACTTTCTCCCACAGCCCCAAATGCCAGGCCTGCCAGCACCGGCAGCGAGCAGCGCTTGAGCACAGGGTGCGTGAGTCTGCGAGAAGCTGAGAAGGGGGCGTCTCACACTCAGCACAGCCTCATCACAGAGCCATTTAAACACACACAACAGTGAACACAGAGGACTTTAACTCTTCCATGTCTTAAAAATTAATTGCTCATGAGAAATGTAACAGAAAATCTGGCAAGAAAGAAGGCTGTTTCAAAAGGCCTAATTTCAGCCGGGCGAGGTGGCTCATGCCTATAATCCCAGTACTTTGGGAGGATCGCTTGAGCCCAGAAGTTTGAGGTTGCAGCGAGCTATGTTGATGCCACTGCACTCTAACCTGGGTAACAGAGTGAGACCTGCCTCAAAACAAACAAACAAACAAAAATAACCATCTAATTTCCAAAATTCGTGTCTTGGTACATACAAAAAGCTTCTATAGTGATCCAACTGTATTTAACCAGTTAAGGGCTTTACAAATGCCTTGTGCACATATATTTAAGCATTAACTCCTGAAATATGTTATGTATCCATGTCACATAAAAATAGTTCATCAAAGTCCTTGCACAGACTCACCTCAAACTCCTGGGCAGCAGAAGTGGACAAAGCATGGTTCCAAGTTCAGATTACAGCTTGAACTATCAAATTATGGTATGAAAAGGCTGAGTGTTTTTGTGGTAAAAGCTCCGGAAGCGAAAAGGAAGCTCAAAAAGTGAGAATGATGCCCCCAGGAAGATGGCTCAGGGTGGGAGACAACAGTTCTTTCTCTACAAAAAGTTCACAAGGCCCCGATGCTTCTGCCATCTCTGACCTTCTGGATGACCCACGGCTCTGAGACCAACACCACTCCTGGCCCCCACCTCTCCCACTACGGTTTTCATCAAAGGTTCTCTGTGTCATCATCACAAAGAGAGTTCCTAATTCATTCTCAAAGTGGCTACTAACAATTGTGGGCACTTCCTGTGTGCTAGAGCAGCAGCTGGGTGGACGACATGGGTATAGGTAACAGTCTAATGCAGGGGTGGGAGCCTGCAGCCTTATGGCCACACGTGGACTTCGATGTCTCTAAGTGGCCTTTTGACTGAATCCAAATTTTATAGAACAAATCCTTTTATTTTTATTAACATATGTGTGTTTGTCTTTTATATTTTTATTTTTAAAATGAATGTATTTAAAATACAAAAGAATAAGTTTCAACAAAATAATCCTCCCAGATTGACTGGCACAATTAGAACATTAGTAAGTCACAGAGGCTAAATTGATGGCTGCTATGCTCACGATTTAGTTCTAACCTCCCCCGACTGGCTGGCATCACTACCACACAAGGCTGGTTGGCCAGAGTTTATGGGTGTCAAGTACACCAGTCTGCTATCAGCTTTTGACAACGGTGCACTGCGTTTCTGTTTGAAGTGGAATTTGTGAATAGTTGCACAGCTCGACAGTATTTTTTAATTCTATCTGCTTAACAGCCCATCATGTCAAAGAAGACCAAAAGAACGCTGAAGGAAACAGAAAACAGATTTTTTAATGAGGATTGGGAATTGCAATATTACCTTGTTTCTGCTAAAGAAGACTTGCTTGCTTTGTGATACTGCAATACCAACATTAAAGAAAGTCAACGCTCATCATTATAACACTTATAACACTCCTAAGGACCACAAATATTTTAAATTAGAGGGAGAAGCGCAAAAGATTGTATTGCAGAAATTAAAAAATGAAAAGCAAAAGCAAAGACAATTCTTTCAAGCAGCAATAAGCCCTGGAAATAATGTCACTGAAGCAACTTAAAAGTAGCTTATATACTCAGGGGGAAAAGGGAAGCCATTCAGTGATGTAGAAATAGTGAAAGAATACATCGTTGAAGTTGTAGGATACTTAGACCCCAACAATGTTTCAAAGTACAAACAACTGCCTCTTTCAAGGAAAACCGTAACTGATCGGTAGCATGAATTAGCCTTCAGCTTAATAGAGCAACTTCATGCAATACTTCAAAAGGAAAATATATATTATTCAATTGATTTGGATGACTCAACTGATACTACTGACTTGGTGCAGGTTTTATACTTCATTCAGGTCATAAAGATTTTCTTTGCTATGAAGAGTTACTCCCTTTGGGCACTCTTGGGAACAGAACACAGGAAACAGATATCTTCAACAACTTTCAAGATAAATGTTGTGAAGTTGGACTGAATTTGGTAAATTTAGTGAGTGTGTGTACAGACAGTGCACCTTCCATGACAGGAAAACATGAAGGGGTTTATTGCACAGTCAAAAAAAAGGTATTAACAGATCCAGATGCTCTCATTTATTTTCATTGTATCTTGCATCAGCAAAATCTGTGCTAAAGCTCCTATTTAAAGTGACACTTTGCAACAAGTTCTAAGTATTTTTAACTATATTCGTGCAAATGCAACACTGCATCATCAGTTTTGTAACATGCTAAACTTGAATGATGAGGTATTCATATTTGCCCCATCATTCTAAAGTGTGTTAGCTAATTACAGGGACAATTTTAACTCTACAAGAATAGTTAAATTTTATGAAGAACAGAATCAGCAATATGAATTACTTAACGATTTCTATAGGAATGCAGCATTTCCATGTGACAAGTCAAATCAAAAGGACCTGAATATTTCTTTGCGAGGTAAAACTAAGTCTATATATGATATGTGGCAAAAACTCCAAGCATTTTGAAAAAAACTATCTTTTTCCAAAACATTTCTTTAAAAAGAAATTTTGGATTAACATTTTCCCCAGTTAGCAAAGTTCATTGATGAGCAGGATGATATATGCAGATCATTTGAAGAATACACAGCTGTTATAGACCTACTAATTGAAGAATACAATGAAAAGTTCACTGACTTTGAGAATCATGACATCACATTCAAATTAGCATTTCAGCCTCACCTAGTTGTTATCACCAAGATACCTAAAGAACTACAGATGGAAATGATTGAGCTCTCAGTAGATGACTATTCATTCATTCATTTATTTGAGACAGCTCTGTTGCTAGGCTAGAGTGCCGTGGCATCGGCTTAGCTCACAGCAACCTCAAACTCCTGGGCTCAAGCGATCCTCCTGCCTCAGCCTCCCAAGCAACTGGGACTACAGGTGTGTGCCACCATGCCTGGCTAATTTTTTCTATATATTTTTAGTTAGCCAATTAATTTCTTCCTATTTTTAGTAGAGAAGGGGGGTCTCGCTCTTGCTCAGGCTGGTCTCGAACTCCTGACCTCAAGCGATCCTCCCGCCTCGGCCTCCCACGTGCTAGGATTACAGGTGTGACCTACCATGCTTGGCCATAGATGACATTTTAAAGTCATTGTCTGATGCTAAGAAAGATCCAATTAAAATATTGAAAAATGCAGTCGAATACCCACACCTTCAGCAACATGCCTGAAAAACACTTTCTTGCTTTTCAACCACTTATTGCTATGAATCTACGTTCTCCTACCTAACCCAAATCAAGATGCCCTTAAGGTCACAAATGACTGAAACCCATCCGGAGGATCAAATTAAACTGCAGACCTCTATGCTGCAAACAAATATTCAAACACTTTCCAACAGAAAGCAGACACAACAAAAATCATTAAAAGGTTAACTTTAACAAATAGTTTTCAATTTTTGAAATTATTAAGTACATAGTTAGATTTTTACAAAATAATGTACATTTTTAGGTATATCTAATTGAAGTTGGTTGAATGAGGCCATATTTGAATACAGCTAAAATTAACGCAGCCTTCCAACACGAAAAGGTTTCCCACCCCTGCCTCACACCCATCTGCTGAATGCAGGTGTCCGAGCTACTCTCACCAGCAAGCCTCACACACTGCATAGACATTCGGACACCCTGTGAGCAGGGATGTCCTAAGTCTTCATGAGGGTAGGAGGCCTTGTGTAGACATTTCCTGCCTTCTCCTTGCCTTGCATCAAGATGCTATGTGTTTAAAGCTAACTTTTTTTTTTCTCAAGTGATCCTCCTGCCTCAGCTTCCCAAGTAGCTGGGACTACAGGCATGCCCCATGCCTAGTTAATTTTTTTTATTTTTTGTAGAGACAGGGTCTTGCTATGTTGCCCACACTGGTCTTGAACTCCTGGCCTCAAGGGATTTTCCCACTTCAGCCACCCAAAGTGCTGGGATTTCAGGCATGAGCCACACCTGGCTGTTGTTTTACAAATATTTATTGAGTGCCCAGCACAGTGGTGGTAGATGCTGGAGACACAATGGTATGCAAGAGATCACGGTCCCTGTGAGTTTACTTTCTAGTACAGGAGGCAGACAAGTCCATAGGCAATTCTAACAGAGTGCCATGACAGAGGAGGACCCAGGGGATCAGAGTAGGCCATAGTGCCAACATGTGTGTGTATCTATGTGCACATGCAGGTCAGGAGGATGTAGGGGCTGAAAGACAGTGTCAAACCCATGAGGGTCCAGACTGGGGGTCGGGGCGAGCCTCAAGACAATTCTCCCACTCCCTGCTCTCACCTTAGGAGAAGGCAACTGAGGCTGAAAGAGACACAGTGAGTTAGAGCCAGGACTAGAACCCAGAGGCCACCACTTCTTACTCCCTCAGTGTAGCCCACAGGTTAAGGAGAGTCCTGGAATCAGATTGCCTGATTTTAATCCTGCCTCTGACACTCACCAGTTGTGTGGCCTTGGGCAAATGACCATCTCAGTGCCTCACTTTGTAAAAAGAGGAATAACTATAGTACCTATCTCATAAGGCTGTTATGAAAATTAAATTTGCAAATGTAAAGCAATAGTACAATGCCTGGGATACAGCAGCGGTACACAAGTGGATGTTGCTATCATTATCATTGCACGACTGCTCGGTCCCGCGGTGGGCTCGCGACCCTGGCTGGCTCCGCTGCCGCGCCACGTTCCCTTCTGGCTGCAGGAGGCTCCCACCCTCAGCGCCTGGCGGGAGCGCCAGGCCGGCAGCAGCGACCCCGGCCCCTTCGACCCCCAGGGGCCGGGCCGGCAGCGCGCACGCGCGGGCCCACGGGGCCAAACCAGCCGCGAGTCTCGTGCGCGCCAGGCGCCCGGGCCTCGGGAGTGAAGGGCTAGCTCGAGAGGGCAGGGCGGCGGTCACACCCCGCCATGGAGAAGGAGGCGGTCCAAAAGCGGAGAGGGAGCCATTCCTGCACCCGACAGCCACCCCGCCAGGCTCCCAACCCCTAGCCCCGAGAGCGGGCCGGTCCTCACACTCTGCAGCAGGCTCCTCCTCTGCGCCGCCATCTTGGAGGGACCCTTGCGGGCGCGCCCGCCTCCTGACAGAGCAGCGAGAAGGACGGCTAGAGCGGGGCCTGAAGGAGGCGTGGAGGACCGCGGGCCAGGAGCATGCGCCCAGCGCCACCTCTCGGCCGGAGAGGGATGGGACCGCAGCGGAATGTGTGCGCAGGCGCGCTCGTCTGCCGTTCTCTCGTCGGACTGAGAAAGTGCAAAGCGCTTTCGTGGTCCTGACCTGACCGCCCCTCGCCCATCTTTGTGCACTTTCTCCAGCCTGCCTTTCAGCTGGGGCTCCTAAGGCCCCGGATTAGCGTTCTCTGTGAACACAGCGAGAGCAGGGGAGGCCGAATTACTCATCCACTCAGTAAATGCTCATTGGCCGGAAAGTGGGTGTTGCAGCAAGAAAAACAGGCCTTCCAAAAGCTAACATTTTAATTGGGGAGGACAGCATTTACATACATAGGACATTCCAAGTGAGTCTAAATGCTAGGAATAGAAGTTTATGGATGGTGGCATGGGAGTGTGGCGTTAACTGGCAACGGGGAAGAGAGCAGGCCAGGTGGAGGGGACAGCTAATGAAGAAGGCCCAAGGAAGGGAGCCTGCGGGTTCAAGAGGCATGCGTGCCACAGAAGGCGCTGTGGCCGGAACAGACATGGAGAAAGAGAGAGATGAAAGGGGTATAGGAGCAGGCTCTAAGTGGGCCGGAGACTGCAGTTTGGTGGTTCATCTGGAGGACAGTGGCAAGATGTTGACTTCTAGGCAAGCCATTGACAGGGTCCCATTGGTAAAATGGTCCTTTTGATTGCTGTGAACAAAAACAGATTTTTAGGGGGATTGGAGTGGAAACAGGAAGAGCAATTAAGGGCCTGTTGTAATAGTTCTAGGCAAGAGATGAGTGATGACAGTAGGTAGATTTCATTCAGGAGATGAGATTGTCAGGGCTTGGTCATGGCTTGGTTGTGAGTGGTGATGGGGAGAGTTGTGTCAAAGATTCTCCCAGATTTATGGCAAGAACAGCTAGGTTTTGGGGGAGGGAGATGAGAATGACCATGAGTTCGGTTTGGACATGTTGAGCTTGAGGTGTTTTTGAGACATGCCAGAAGAGAAGCCGAGTCCATCGTTAGATAGAGGGGACTGGAGCTCGGAGCAGAGGCTGAGCCTGCAAGGACAACAGAGAATGAGTGGCCGTGGCTGGAGCACGAGGCGGCACAGAACCCAAGGCGAGGAGTGTTTAAAGAGGGCATGGGCAAAGTGTGAGGTGCGTTTCAGAGGTCTAGTTAAAAGATAGCTGAAGGCCAGGCGCGGTGGCTCACCTCTGTAATCCCAGCACTCTGGGAGGCCGAGGCGGGCGGATTGCTCAAGGTCAGGAGTTCAAAACCAGCCTGAGCAAGAGCGAGACCCCGTCTCTACTAATAATAGAAAGAAATTAATTGGCCAAATAAAAATATAGAAAAAATCAGCCGGGCATGGTGGCGCATGCCTGTAGTCCCAGCTGCTCGGGAGGCTGAGGCAGAAGGATCGCTTGAGCCCAGGAGTTTGAGGTTGCTGTGAGCTAGGCTGACGCCACGGCACTCTAGCCCAGGCAACAAAGTGAGACTCTGTCTCCAAAAAAAAAAGGTAGCTGAAGAAAGTTGGTTAGACGTAGAGGCCTGGTGGCCCTTGGCCCAGGCAATTGAGGTGAAATGTGGAATGGCAGAACAGAAGAAGACCTCCAGAAAAAGTGGTCCTGCCCAGTTGGTAGACTCTAAGAGACAGACAGGGGCACATGGGATTGAGGAAGGGTTTTTTCTTTTAGGTTGGGAGAATCTTGAGCCTGTGTCAATGCTGAAGGAAAGCTTCCTTTCGTTCTTTGTTTCTTTCTTTTTTGATACAGGGTCTCACTGTGTTGCCCAGGATGGTCTTGAACTCCTGGGATCAAGCAATCCTTCCACCTTAGCCTCCCACGTTGCTGGGATTACAGGCATAAGTCACTGCACCTGGCAAGAAGGGAAAGCTTAATAGAGAAGAGCTAATCGCTTCTCGGCCTTTTGGCTAAGATCAAGTATAACAGAGAAGAGCTGATGATTCAAAGGGGAACAGGGGAGGCAGCCTAAGTCTCACTGTCTTGCTACCCTACCAGCATAGCTTCACATGGCCCAAGACGACTGCCTGGGCTCCAGCTACTCTGTCCAAGTTCAGCCAGCAGGAAAGAGGAAGGTAGGAAGATGACACTTTTCTTCCCACCCCCCACCCCCTTTTAAAAAAATTAAACGAACAATTATTTGCAAGCAACCTCCCTTCCCTTTTAAGGAGACCTCCAGAAGTTCCACATGACACTTCTGCTTATATGTCATTGGCTGTAACCTAGCCCCATGGCCACATCTAGCTGCAAGGCAGGTCTCGAAATGTGGGCTTTGGATTGAGCTATAGTGTGCCCAACTATAAACGGGTTTTGTTGCTAAAGAAGGGTTGGGAAATTGATACCAGGAGGCTGTGAGCAGTCTCTGCCATGAAGGGACTGGGAGGGGCCAGGTGGTTTGTCTGTTGAGAGTCTGGAAAGAAGACTAAAAGCCCAACCCACCTCCATCTAATCCCATCTCCATGTCCTGTCACCTGTGTGACCTTGGACAAGCCACTTCCCCTCCTTGAGCCTCAGTGTCCTTCCCTGTAAAGAAGGGATAACAAGCTGCTTAGCAGACGGCTGCAAAGTTTACATGAGAATAGTAGAAAGATCTAAGCTGTGGGCGGCACTGATGTTTGTTACATTCAGATTACAGTTGAAGTTTTTTTAAGATAATAAATACAAGTAGAGCACCTGCTGTATATCAGGCACTTGCTGGATGCTTTTTCATCCATACACTTATTTATTTCTCACTCTAACCTTGTGAGGTAGGTATCCTAATCATCCTTCTTTTATAAAGCAGGAAACTCCAATTCAGTGAGTCACCCAACAAATAGATATCAAGGTTTGAACCCAGGTCTTCCGACTCCAGGCCTGCCCTGGCACCCCTGTGAGATAAGCAGACCCTCCACATCCCTTCACAGCTCGGCCTCCAGGTAACTACTTGTAGTTTCCCAAATAGCCACTTGGCCTCCTGCCTCCACCTTTGGACATGTTGTTCCCTCTGGCCGAAGCCTTTCGCACACTTGATTACCTAGTGAACTTCTACTCAGTCTTTAAAGCTCCTATCTAACAAAATCCCTTCTCAGGAGATTTTCTTGATTCTCACCCCAAGAATGACTCCCTCAGTCACTTTTCATCATTTAAAACCATTCATGTTATTTGCAGCGAACTTCCCAAGGGCAGGATCTATGGCAATTCAGCTCTGGGTTTCCACACAGGCTCCAAAGAAGCTGCTCAGCAAATATGTGCAACATCAGATTGGTTAAAGAGTCAGACAGAGAATAATGGACACATTGGTAAATGAGGAAACTGCGGCACAGCCATCCCAAGGTCCCCAAGCAATCTAGAGGGGAGCTAGAATGAAAACCTGGGGCTTCAGGCCTCCCTCACCCCTCTTTCCACACGAACTTCCTAAACAGTGCACTGTGGCAGGCTCTCCCTCCAGAATTCCAGGGTATCTGGTTTTCCAGGGAGGAAGAAGGGAACACTAGGCTTGGCATGGTGCTTGGGAGAACAAGCACTACACAGTGCCCTGAGCTCCCAGGGGCAGGGGGATGGATACAAGGAAGTCTACTGTGGACAGGCCCCTTCTCCTCTGGGGTCTGTGTGTCTGGAAACCAGGCTGCAAAAAGGATCCTGTTTTCCCGAGGACAATTGTCTGTGTCATATCGGGGTTTGCAATCAATTTGAGATATGCTTCTGTCAGAGGTACAAAGATGCTGCAACTGCTGGCCTTGATAATGTTTAAACAGCCAGAGCCGGCCTCAGATTGTATCATGTGCACCCAGATGGGGGTGCCCCCTGACATGGACAAGAGCCCCCAATGTACTGTGACATGCACATGTGACCCAGAACTGCACCATGGTCTTTCCAGACCCCAGACACCAGACAGAATAAACAGCCACACAGTGCTTTGGGCCACCTTTTGAGAACTGAGAAGGACATTGCACGGAAGGTTGAAATCTCCTTTGTCATAAGGTCTGCAGTGAGGCCCCCCCCACACACACAGTCGGGAGATTCTGATCATTCCTTTCTTTGCTCTCACAAATAGCCACTGCTGCAAGTCTGGTTTGCAGATACCAGCGTGACAGGATGATGTAAGGACACTGAAGACTGCTGTGAAGGGAGAAAAGATATTTGTGCATCATCCCTCATCCTCATCCTCATCTCCCATTTTTCCCTCTCCATTCTGGTGGGGGACCCTGGCAGATGTGTTGGCCGGGTTGCCAAATGAGAGTGCAGGGACCGCCTTAGACCCAGCTTCTCTGTTTCTTTCTTGATCACAAGCATTTTGCCTCGTGGCTGAGTTGTCTTTGTATTAATGATTTTAATGGACCCTTCATAATCCTTTGACTGGATATACCATCATTTTCAGATGGTTACTTTGTAAACTTGCTTTCAGGTGGAGGCTGTTATAAACAGCTCTACAATGAAGAGTCATTCATGCATTTAAAAACCATTGAATTTCAGCTAGTGCGGTGGCTCACACCTGTAATCCTAGCACTCTGGGCGGCTGAGGTGGGAGGATCGCTTGAGGGCAGGAGACCAGCCTGAGGAAAAAAAAAAAAACCAAAAAACTGATTAAAAAATGTAAAACTTTTAATGTGTTTTTTTTTTTTTTTTGAGACAGAGTCTCACTCTGTTACCCAGGCTAGAGTGCCGTGGCCTTAGCCTAGTTCACAGCAACCTCAAACTCCTGGGCTCAAGCGATCCTCCTGCCTCAGCCTCCCAAGTAGCTGGGACTATAGGCATGTGCCACCATGCCTGGCTAATTTTTTCTATATATTTTTAGTTGGCCAATTAATTTCTTTCTATTTTTTTTAGTAGAGACGGGGTCTCTCTCTTGCTCAGGCTGGTTTTGAACTCCTGACCTTGAGCAATCCTCCTGCCTTGGCCTCCCAGAGTGCTAGGATTATAGGCATGAGCCACCACGCTCAGCCTAATGTGGTTTTATGTCTTATAAAATTTATATATGTTTAATGCAGAAAATGAAAAGACAAGAGCAAGGAAAAATATTAAATCATCCTCAATCCAGAACCACCTACATGTAGCTATTGTTAACAATTTGGTAAATATTTAAATTTTTGGTATATATGTAATATATGTAATTTATATGTATAATCCATACTTTCTTTTATAAAAATCAAATATCACTGTAAATATTATTTTTAACCTGTTTTTTTACACTGAATATTATAATTTGTACTTTCTTTTTTTTTTCTGAGACAGGGTCTTGTTCTGTCACCTGGGCTAGAGTACAGAGGTGTAATCATAGCTCACTGCAAGGTCAAACTCCTGGGCTCAAGTGATCCTTCCCCACAGCTGCCTGACCAGGAGGGCCCACCAAGGTGGCCTTTCCAGGAATAAAGGGAGTATCTTCTCTGAAAACAAATTCCTTCTCCTGCTCTCGAATGTAAAAGCTGCCTATAGCCTTCAAAATGGCAGTTTCCAGCTTTGGTGGCTTTAAGATGCATTCTCCCATGGCACCCCCTGATATGATCATTTCATTAAAATGGACATTTGATAATGTGGTAAATTTAAAATGGTGCCTCAGGCTGGGCCTGGTGGCTCACGCTTGTAATCCTAGCACTCTGGGAGGCTGAGGCAGAAGGATCACTTGAGGTCAGGAGTTCAAGACCAGCCTGAGCAAGCATGAGACCCCGTCTCTACTAAAAATAGAAAAAAAATTAGAGCCAGTCAGCTAAAAATAGAAACAAAAAATTAGCTAAGTGTGGTGGCTTGTGCCTGTAGTGGCGCATGCCTGCAGTCCCAGCTACTCAGGAGGCTGAGGCAGAAGGATCACTTCAGCCCAGGAGTTTGAGGTTGCTGTGAGCTAGGCTGATACCACGGCACTCTAGCAACAAAGAGAGACTCTGTCTAAATAAATAGATAAATAAATAAATAAATAAATAAAGTAGTTCCTTAATTCAATTTAATTCATGTTTCTCTGGTTACTAGGGAAATTGAACTTTTGGGGACACATATATTGGCCCACTTATATTTCTCCCTGTGTTTCCATGATGACTCTATATTTCTGTTTGCTAACATGTTGGAAATATTTTTCCCAGTTTTTTACTTTTATTTCCACTTTATTTTTTTAACACACTAAATATTTAAATTTTTTTTTCAGAGATGGAGTCTCACTGTGTTGCTCAGGCTGGACTTGAACTCCTGGACTCAAGGGATCCTCCCACCTCAGTCTCCTTCTCTTGGTATTTTTTGTTATGGTCTATGCCTTCTGTGTTATGCTGAGAAAGACCTTCCCTGCTCCAAATTCATATCACTGTTCACTCAGTGATCTTCAGTGATAATCTTTACTCTGTGTGGTATTTTCATACAGTGTAAAGAATCCAACTTGGTAGTTTCCAAATACATAGTCAATCCTGTGTTAAATTCATTTATTGAATAATCTCTTCTTTCCCCCACTGCTTTGAAATGCTACCTTTATTGGTTTTGTAAATCTTATACACCAGTGTCATTGTTTTTAAAATCCCGACCTCCCAGGGATGTTATGAGGATTTAGTAAAGTAATATCTTCAAAACCTTTAGGAACATAGGACGTGCTTCAAATACGTGGGTTCTCTTCCCTTCCCCAGACCCACTTCCCCCTCCCCGTGCCATATGCTTCTACTGTTTGACCTTGGGTTGCTGGCAACAGTTCCAGATACACAGAAGGTGCTTTTGAAGGCCTCACTGTTAGGTCCCCAAACTGCTTTTGGGCCATTATTGCCTTAGCTAAGGTGTCCTTGCTCATCAGGGCTGGGATAAACTGGGTGGAGCCAGGAGCACGGGGTTGGGGGTGGGGGACAATTAATTCTTCTGAGGGACTCCAGGGAGACTTCATAGGGGAGGCGACCTCCAGCTGGGTATACGGTGGAGGGTGGGGTATGAGCAGACAGAGAAGGTAGAAAGGGCATCCCAGGCCAAGGGAACAGCATGACCAGAGCATGGGGGGCTGGGCAATGGCAGACGTTGAGTGTGGCAGGAGCTGGAGACAACAAGCTAGGAAGGGACACTGGTGCACCAGCAGGAGCTGGCTTTGTCTTGCAAGGATAGGGATTCATTAAGTGGGGGAGTCATGTGATCATATTGTGTTTTAGGAAGATCACCCTGGGCCAGATGGAGGCAGGGAGACCAGTCTTAGGAGGCTGTTGAAATAACCCAGGTAAGAGGGGGTGGTGGCCCTGAGAATGGAAGGAGATGGACAGTTTTCAGAAATATCCAAATAGGTCAGGTAGAAAGACTCTGGCAGCGGATTGGAAGTGGAAGAGAGGGGAGCTGAGGATCACTCCCAGGCTCTGGACTCAGGCCAGGGTCGATGGGGGAGGATCTGCTGAGGCAGGGCACTAGCTCAGGGCCAGGTCTGGGCCTGGGGTGGGGGCCTGGGAGTAGACAGAGAGTTGAGGGACACGGAGACATTCAAAATGTGTAAAACAGAGCATATTATTGTGTGCCTCCCAGGCATTTGCTGTGAAAGGAGAGAACCAGGCAGGAGCAAAAGGGATGGCAGGAAGTGGATGGTTTGGAAAGTACTTAGGAAGGTGAGTCAACAAGATGTGGTTGATGCTTGGATTTTTGAAGAGAGGGACAAATCTAGGATAATACCCTAGGAGAGTGCCAGGGGGGATGATGGTGCCTTTTCCTGAGATGGTGAACACAGGGAAAGGAGGAGGTTTGGTGGGAAGATTCATTCATTAATTCAACAATCCTCAATTAAGCACCTACCATATGCCAGGTACTTTTGCATTTGTGATAGAGCAGTGACAAAAATCCCTGCCGTCATGAGACTTACACATTCAGTGAGGCGAGACAGACAATAAAGAAATCAACAAGTAAATATAGTTCAGGTGGTGTGCTAGTGAGGAAAATAAAGTGCGGTGGGGCTGCATTTTTTAAAACCACAACCAGGGATGGTCCCTTGCAAAGGTCTCAGGTCTCTGCAAGAGACCTGGGCAGGGAGGGAACAGGGAGAACATTCCAGGCAGGGGCTACAGAAAGTACAAAGGCCCTGAGGCAGGAATGTGCTAGGTGTGTTCTAGTAACAGCAAGGAAGCCAGTTTGGCTGGAGCAAGGGGGAGAGTGGCAGGACATGGATGGGAGAAGCAGACCCCTGGGGCCTTGTTAAATGGGAAATGTTGACCAGGTGTCTCAGAGTAAAGGCAGTTGGATATACGACTGGCCCAAGCTGGGGTGTACACTTGAGAGGGGTCAGTATACGGAACATATTTAAAGCCATGAGACCAGATGAGCTACCAAGGAAGCAAGTGTGGATGGAGGAGGTCCAAGGATGGGCCTGGGAGTCTACCATGTTGACGCTGAGGGCTCAGCCCATGCCAATCCCAATGGATGCAACTTTTGAAAAGCCTGCAGACTTTGGAAAGGTTTGAGGAAGGCAGGCGTGGTGGTGCACACCTGTAGTCCCAGTTATTCGGGACGCTGATGTAGGAGGATCACTTGACCCCAGGAGTTTAGGGCTGCAATGAGCTATGACCACACTGCTGCATTTCAGCCTGGGTGACAGAGACTCTGTCTCTTAAAAAAAAAAAAAAAAAGCAAAAGCCTTGAGGAAAAGAGCTCGTTCAGTTCTGTCTGAGATCTTTCAAACATTTGAAGTAGCATTTCTAGGTCACATAATTGGGACACGGTTTGGGAAGACCCCCGCGCTGAGTGAGCACAAAGGAGAACAGATGGGTAAGCAAAGCCAGAGGCTTTGCTCATCCAGAAACTTGCACAGCTGGGGGACTTTTCACATAAAAAATAGGCTTTAAGGATATGTGAGTTACTGAAAATGTATAAAAATAGTTTAACAAAAGGCAGCAAAGTGGCTAAGTGCGGGGGTTTTAAAGCTGGACACACAGTTCAAGCCAGACCCTGCCTGAGGTGCCCTGCTGCGCCACTTCTCCTCTCTGGCCCAGCTGCTCACCTGTAAAATGGCAGCTTCTTAGTGCCCCGTCACAGGTGGTCAAAGAGGTGAACTAGACGGTGTTTTACAAAGTGCTCAGCATAGCTCTGGCCCACAGTCAAGTGCATCCACCTAATTGACAAGGAGACTCAAAGGAGAACAAAAGATTCAGAATAGAACAAGGGGAAAGTGGAGAGGGGCTGCGATCGGTGTTCTGAGCGGGGCTGCACTCACGGGCGGGTGACCGTGAGGTCCCACAGAGCCCACTCTCAGAATAGGCCCAGCACCTGTTTCAATGCTCTGCCTTTACCGTCTTGAAATTCTTGATAATTTTATTTTTGAACTTGGGTTTTGTAAGGGAAGTCCAGTGAGACAATGAAGTATGTGCAGGAGCAGAGAAGATACACCAGGTGGCTGCAAACTGGCTCAGGCCAGCAAGGATGGCAAGCAGTGGGCAGCGTGGTTACCTAGCAATTGGCCTGGCCCCCCTGTGTGCACCACATGGCTGGGCAGTCTGGAACACCGTGGGGCTGCAAAGGGGACAGCAGGGGCCAGGATCTGTGCCCAGATTGGCCGCAGTAGCAGAAGAAACTGATGGCAGCAGCATGGTGCCATGCCATCACCGAGGACATGGCGAGGGAAGGGACTCCACTTGGAAGAACTCATCCCTGTAGCATCTGTGCAAATATAGTTCACCCGCCTAAGAGCTGGGGCAGGTACTGCCAGCACTCAGGCAGTAAACTTTGTCCGTAAATTATTACAAAGTGAAAACATACACACGGACATTGCAATAAAGCATGTCAAGGGGTCGTTAGGATTCTTCTAAGAGTTTAGAACCTCTGGTTTTGAAAACTGCTGCAATGTTGCAAATATCCACAGGCTTAGAAATAGAAATTAAATGTAAAGTGTACAGAAATAATTCTATTTTCATGTGAAGCTTCATTAATGATGAAGGCAATTTGAAAATTAATTTTTCCTCGCAATTGAAGATACAGAAATCAAATATGTAAACAAGTTATTAAAGTTATATAGAAATGACTGAATGTGGTGGTTCACACCTGTAATCCCAGCACTTTGGGAGGCCATGGCGGCAGGGATGGCTTGAGGCCAGGAGTTTGAGACCAGCCTAGGCAACAGAGTAAGACCACGTCTCTACAAAAAATTTTTTAAAAAGTAGTTAGGGCCCGGCACTGTGGCTCACACCTGTAATCCTAACATTCTGGGAGGCTGAGGCAGGAAGATTGCTTGACCTAAGGAGTTCAAGACCAGCCTGAGCAAGATGCCATCTCTACAAAAAATAGAAAAATTAGCCAGGTGAGTGGCGGGTGCCTGTAGTTCCAGCTACTCAGGAAGCTGAGGCAGGTGGATCACTTGAGCTTAGGAGTTGGAGGCTGCAGTGAGCTATGATGGTGCCACTACATTCCAACCTGGATGACAGAGCAAGACCCTGTCTCTAAATAAATAAAAATAAATAATAAAATAAATGTTAAAAAAAAAAGTAAAAAGCTTTATATGTAATTTAAAAAAATTTTTTTTAAATAGAGATAGGGTGTCGCTCTCTTGCTCAGGCTGGTCTCCACCTCCTGGCCTCAAGTGATCCTCCCACCTCAGACTCCCAAAGTGCTGGGATTGCAGGCATGAGCCACCACATCTGGCCTATGTGTACCCTTAACTGCACTTTTTTGGAAAATTGCCTTTTGGACAAGAGGCCTTGCATTTTCACTTAGCCCTGGGCCCTGCAGATTACTCAGCAACCCTGATTCTGAAAACTAGTATTTCTTTGGAAGGTTTACATGTTTCCCCAAATTGTCCTGACTTAGTTAAAACCATTTCAGGATTTAATGACTTCCCTCAATGAAGTCATTGGGAATGAAGATCCCACTATCAGTTTTTTTTTTTTTTTTGAGAGAGAGTCTCACTGTGTTGCCCAGGCTAGAGTGCCGTGGCATCAGCCTAGCTCACAGCAACCTCAAACTCCTGGGCTCAAGCGATCCTCCTGCCTCAGCCTCCCGAGTAGCTGGGACTACAGGCATGCACCACCATACCTGGCTGATTTTTTCTATA
>CAUYRT010018237.1:0-17405 GCA_963574885.1 Lepilemur ruficaudatus | reverse complement strand
TCTCTCAAGCATATCCAAGGCTAGTCTGTTAATCATCTCCACATATCTAATACTGGTTGCATTATCTGACATATAAAAAAAGAAGTTTCATTCAACATGCATTTACTGACTATAAACTATGTGACCAAGCTTGTAAAAAGAACATACGCTTGGGAGAACAACTGTAAAGCACCATACAAATAAGTAAGAAGGCAAAAACGGCATAAGTCTGAGTAAAGAGAAAATTAGAAAAGGCTAGAGTTAATTTTAGGTTAAATCATGATTCAAACCAATAATTATTTGTTAAGTCATTATCTGTTAAGTCATTTTGGATTAGAGATACTGCAGAAATAAAATATAATGTCAGGTATTGGTAATTCCTTGAAAAAGGACAACAACAAAAGTGGCTTGAAGAATGGCTTTTGTAGCTGTGAGTTCCAGAGCTACATCATGAGACACAATCAGAGAACGTATATTGTTACTTCTGGTCAAGAGCAGAGTGCTGAAGAGGTTAGTTAAGTAAAGACGCAAGTCCAACAGAGGTCAAGTTAGAGGTGAAGTAGGTCTTGCTCCCTTCATCAGCTGAAGTCTACATCCCTCCTCAGTCCCACACACCCCTGCTCTGTGCCCTTTCATCTGAAGGGGCCCCAGCATCGTAAGACTTGTGCCATGTAGAAAAACAGATTCTGCTTTGTACCTTCCCTACTCATCGTAAAATTATATTAGCCATCTGTATTTTTAAGAATGTTGGGAGAGAAGTAGAGAAGCCATAGGAACAACTGAGTAATTATAAATGTTTTTAGGAAATACAAAATAAAAAATAGATTTTGTAAATGCTTCCACTTCATTTCTCTCACCGGAAAATTATATACAGAAAAATTAATCATATCTGAGAGCAATCACTGTTCATAATTAGAAAAAAATTACCTTGTAATCCACTCCCCCTATTATTTTCCGAACCAGTTTAAATGTTAGGGCCCAAAGCTGTGTTCTTTCCCACTCAAGAGTGTCAGAGTTTATTAGGGATTCACAAACCATCCTAGAAAAAAAGAAATACCCATTCCAGTTATAAGACAGAATTTTCCAAGTTCTCTAAATCCATGGTCTGTGTACTCCAAGTATTATATTTATCATAGCAGGTATTTTTCATAAAGGAGCATTATTACTTAAACATACTTTTAAAGATATATAGCATTTTACATTTTTTACTTGTATGAATGGTCAAAAACAAAGAAGAACTAAACAATACTCATTATTTCACTAGAAAGAAATCTATAAAAAGCTTTTGCTTAAATGTTTACCATCTATCATCTTGTGGCAGATTGCACTTTTCCAAGATGGTAGCAACAAGATTTTTGATTCCTACGTGCACTTCTGAAATGTGACACTGACAATCCTTACATGGCTGGGAGGACGGGATACCTTCTCTCGTATCTCTTACATCTGGGCTGGCCTAAGACTATGCAAAAAAGGTAAAAGGATGCAGTATGACTTCAAGGGAAGGTGATACAGCTTCTGCCTAATCCTCTCTTGCACCCTTGCTCTTGGACTCCGCCATGCAGTGAGAAAGTCCAGACCACAAGATGAGGGCATGTGCAGGTTCTGGCCCATAGCCCCAGCTGAGGTCCCACATAATAGCTAAGAACCAAACACTAGACATCTGTGGGAGGAAGCCTTTGTTGTGACTCCAGCCCTAGCCATGCTGAACTGTAATCACGTGAGGCACTCAGAAAAAACTGCTTAAGCTTAGTCAACTAGCATAACTATGAATAATAATAACAAAATGATTATTATTGTTTTAAGCCATGAAATGTCGGGGTAAGTCGTTGTGCAGCAAAAGTAAACTAGAACAAACTAATCACTAAAGTGAGTGATCTCAGACCGTGGGCGGAAAGGCAAAGGCTCCTTGGTTTTGAGCCTATAAGCATTACTCAATTCAAAGAATACTGCATCCTAGAAACTAAAACCTGAGGTATCATGAAGGATTACCTGATGAACCTCACTTTCCTCTTCATTTCTTTATCACTTCACAACAACCTCAACCGACTTCCAACCATTTACATAGACAGGACAATTCTTTGGATTGCTCATGCCCACCATTAAACATACCTGGGTGGAAGGAGACCAGTCTCAACTGCCATTGCTAAGCAGTCATAAAGAAAAGAAATTCTTTTAGGACTATGCTGGCCATGAATAAATTTAACAATCCACTGGATGCACTGTTCATGAGACTCCTGGAAAATGAAAAAATGTTTTATTTTAGGACTAAGTCTGCATGTTATAACTAACAGGTAGCTGATACTACACATGGAAGCATATCAAGACTATGAATGAAATACTACACTATGAACATGTGTAGATGAAAATAATGTTTTAAAAAGATTTTAAAAATTCAGATTTAGTATCTGTTATATTACATAGATTAAACTCCACCATTTTTATTATGTAGGACTTCCAAAAGTAGTAAGATTTTACTGACATAGTCATGGTCAATAGAAAACTCTAACACAGATTGTGTAAGGCACTGTCAATAGTACCTTTAATGGCAGATGTAAATATTCCTGTCACTGGGGGAAAATCTGTTACGGATTAGTTTCTCAGCCTTATGAGAATTTAGTGTGAATTTAGTCCCTAAGAGCCCAAACAAGAGCCCATAATGAATCCAATGACAAATCAGACTTCCAGACTTGCAAAACTTTACATTTGATACCAAAATGTTGTACCCACATCAAAGTTTGTCTTCTAGGATATCTCCAAGAGAAGCCTATAATGTCCTGCTCTTTGCATGACCACTGTTCTTCATGCACACTTCTATTGTTGTACATATAATAAAGATTTAGAAATACCCCTTTTCTTCCTGGCTCCCCTAATAGAATATAAACTTCTTACAGAAAAGGGCCACACCTTAACTCATAAAATGTTTAATAGGTTTTTAATTCAAATATGTTGCAAGTATGTTCAACATCACTGAGAGAAATAAAACTATACTGAGAAATTCTCTCATGTTTTTGATTGGCAAAGATCAAAATGTTTATTAACACTATTGTGAAGCTACAAGAAATAGATAATCTCATACATTGCTGGTGGGAGTATAAACTGTATAACATGCAAAACTATTAGCAATTTCTATAAAAATAAACAGACATACCCTTTGACTGAGCAATACTACTTTCAGGAACTTATGCTATGTCTCATGCATAGTATTATTTGTTACAGCATTGTTTAAAGTAAAAAAATTAAGAAGAAACCTAAAATACAGTCAGTAGGGGGTTGGTTAAAAAAATGAAGGTGCAGCCATGCAACAGAATATTATGCCTTTATAAAAAAGAGAGGAAGGAATGTAAAAGTAACTCTAATGGCCTGATATGGAATTATCTTCAAAATGTATTATTAGGGGAGAAAGGCAAGATGCTAATTAAGGAACACTGTACCTGATATATGACCATTCTATAAAATGATTTCATATGCATATTTCTAGAAGGAAACATAAACTGGGGATACTGGCTGCAGACAGGAAAAAGAAGAGATAAGAAATGGGAGGGACACTAGTCACTGGATCCACCCTTTTGTACCTATGCATTTTGAACCATATGAATGTCTTATCTGTTAGAAAATTATTAAGAAAAAATTTTAAAATGTGAACATACTGCCATTATATGATCCACATCTGAGTGGCAAATCTCACCACCAGTGGCTGCCATGCAAACACGGTTCTCATTTCCAAATCTTATCACCAGTGGCTGCCATGCAAACACATTTCTCATTTCCATACCTACAGCGCACCATGAGAACATAATGCACTCCTGGAAGGAGATCTTCAAGATCACACATTTTGCTTTCTCATGGAAACATTTTCTGGTAAAATGCACCTGTTCTTTCTTACTAAGTTGTATTGCTCCTTTCCCCATTTGTACTATAACATCTTTAGATGTTTATTATAGACTCTTTGCATTCCTACTTTAGTATCTTTGTATCTTTACTGTGGCATCTCGATTGTAGTATCTTTGTATCAATGCTGTGCCAGCACATTTAGTAAACAGGAAAAAAAAAAGAAAGAAAGAAGTTCTTATCCAAGTAAAGCTTATGGTAACTGTTTTTTTGTTTTGTCTTGTTGAGAACACATCTTGCTCTGTCACGCGGGCTCAAGTACAGTGGCATTATCATAGTTCACTGCAACTTCAAACTCTTGAGTTCAAAGGATCCTCCTGCCTCAGCCTCCCAAGTAGCTGGGACAGCAGGCACGCCTCCACACCCCGCTAATTTTTGTATTTTGTGTAGAGACATGATCTCCCTCTTGCTCAGTCTGGTCTGGAACTCCTGCCCTTGAGTAACCGTTCCTGCTTGGCCTCCCAAAGTGCTCAATTACAGGTGTGAGCCACCACGCCCAGCAAACACAACTGTTTTCAAGTGTACCAGAGAAATCAGAATAGGATGAGAATGGTCTTATATAAATTAACATGGGGAGATTTTTAAAAACATGTGACACTGTGCAGTCATCAACTTGACTTCTCAATACAAGTTCTCCACTGAAGCTTACAAATAGAAACCAGAATCAAAACGATAACTTTACTTCTCCCTTTCCAGAAAGATCTTAAGAGCAACATCAAAGTAAATGCAAAAAAAGAAGAGGCCAAAAATCATCAGCTGAATGTATTAAAAATGTAGTGCTCACCTGAGAAAGACCACCCCAAAACTGTCTGAAGGCCCCCAAACAGCTAATTAGTTTCGTTTTTTCATCTTCAGGGGTATCCATAAACATGCTAAAAAACAAAAATTACGTTATTTGCCACTAGTTTTTAAAAGGTAATTAAACATAACCAGCATAGCGGATCTTATAACCCTCCAAGGCGAACCTAAGTAAAATCTTACAAAGATACAACTGTGTAAAAACGCAAAAATCTGCCACGCATATACTCACCCGGGGAAAGCCTCTTCTATAATTTCCGTCTTCTGTAAAAAATCAAAACGTAAATAAAGTTAATTTTAAAAGGAAGCCTCCCTTAGTGAAATGTTACAATGTAACACAGGGCGAGTCATCTTAATCGGCGCTGAAAGTAACAATACCTGCCTGGCCTGTCACAAAGGGTGCTGTGGATTTCAAAGGCTGCATTGAACTTGACAGCGGTTTGAGAATCACTGAACCCCTGCACACACACTCGGTGTCAAAACAAAGGGGAGCAAAGGGGAGGCGTGAGAGCAGCTTACCCAGGCCAGTTTCCTTGACTCGACCCCCCCCCCACGCCCCCGAGTGTCCCCTCCCCGAGCCATCGTCCTGGATCGCCGGCAGTTGCACTCACCACCACCTCCTCAAAAATGCTCTGCAGCTGCGTCTCCATTTGTACCATCCCGGGGCGCCCGGCAAGGCCCGGGCCAGGCCTGAGCTTCGGGAATAAGGGGACGGAGGGGCGGGGACGTCGGAGCTAATCGCGGCTCCCCGGCGTCTCTGCCCTGCCCCAGCCTCCCCTGGGGAGGGTTCCCCGCAAAGCCCCGCCAACAGCGGGCAGCCAGCGCGGAAGCGGGGAAGGGCCGTGTGCGCTCTGTTTATAAAACCCTCAGAAACCGGGAGCCCTGCCGGATGGTTCTGTTGGTGGAACAGGGCAGCCCGCAAGCCGCACGACAGCGCCCCAAGCGGAGCCTCGAGCCAAGTCACCCGCGGAGGTCCAGACTGCAGGCCGCCACCTCCCGGCCAGAGCGGAAGTTGCTTGGTGCTGGGGCTAACTCTTTGCGGGCCGGGGAGAGAAAATATTGGAGCGCAGAGGCTGCAGCCTGCGAAAATGCTCCAGCTGCAGCCAGGACCCAGCTGATGTCTGTGAGCAGCCGGCCTGGAGCAGCAGAGTGCTGCGGGGAGTTGAAAGCACAGCACATTTTTCTTGACCACGGGGACCATGTCTTCTTAGCTGTGATAACCTCAGTGCCTAGCACAGTGATGGACACACAGCCATCTTTCAATGAATGCAGAAAAAAACAAATGAATGCATTATTACTGATTTTTAATTAGAATCATGGAATAATAACATCTACCGTTTTTAGTTATAATGCCCTAAAAATAATAATATTTACCAATTATTGGATACCGGTGGCCTTTTCAGTGGGGGTAGAAGTGAGATTGATGACAGAGACAGCTTTATTATAATAAAATCCAAGAACCTTAACAATCTATTGTTCCTTACTGTATGTTTACCAGGTTATCTTATCGTAAATTATCTTTGACTAGATTTTAGTTCCAAGACAGTTTTCATCTACTACCTGGCAGCGTTCCAGACTTCCTCTCCATATTGTTCCAATCAGTGAATTCTCAGCAAATGCCAGCTAATCTTAATATTGAACACGGCTTCTAGAATTGGCCTCGGTCAGGGAAGAATTTTATTTTTTCCATAACGAAATGCACATTAAACTTTAAAGACATTATATTTGCTGATGCTCCATTCACTGAATAAAAATTGACTATTTGCTGCGTGTGGTGGCACAGGCCTGTAGTCCCAGCTATGTGGGAGGATTGCTTGAGCCCAGCAGTTCAAGGCCAGCCCAGGCAACATAACAAGACCTTGTCTCTAAAAACAAACAAACACAATATTGACTATCCAGTTCAGACCTTCTTAAAGAGTTTCCCCATGCTCATTTTTATTGATGTATAATTTATTTACAATAAAATGCATAAGTTTTAAACGTATAGATCCATGAATTTTGACAAAGATTCACACTTAACACCACAGCCAAGATTAGAATTTTTCTATCAACCCAGAAAGTTTCTGGTGCCCCTTCGCAACTAACTCTTCCTCTTTTAAAATTCTATAATCATTAATTAGTTTTGCATGTTCTTGATGTTTATATGGTTGGAATCATACAATACATACGCTTTTTGTGTCTAGCTTCTTTCACACAGCATTATATTTGGAGATCCATCCATGTGTGTTATTGCTGAGTAGTCGTCCATTGCGTGAATATACTAAAAATTATTTATGGATTTACCTGTCAGTGTATATTTATGTTATTTTCAGTTTTTTACTATTATGAATAAAATTGCTATGAACATACTCAACAAGTATTCCTCTCTGGACTGGACCCTCTGTTCTCTTTTCTGTTCTCTTTTCTCTTTTCTGTTGAGTAAATATCTAGGAGATTTTGGGGCTATATGGTAAGTATATGTATAGCTTTTTAAGAGATTGCCAACCAGTTCTCAAAAAAAAATTTTTTTCTTTGTTACCATTTTATACTCCCATTACTAACATATGAGAGTTTCAATTGTTCTACACCATTGTCAACATTTAGTGTTGTCAGTCTTTTTATGTCTACCCATTTTAATGGATGTGTAGTCTATCTCAGAGTGGTTTAATTTGTATTTGCCTCATAACTAATGATGTGGAGTATCATTTTATGTGTATCTTATAGGCTATTCAATTATTTTTTGCTTGCGTAAGTCCTTTCCCATTATTAATCAAGGGATTTCTCATGTTATTTTTTATTTGCAGGAATTCCAATATATTCTGGACACAAATTTTTATCAGATATATGTAAGGTGAATGTCTTCTCTCTGTCTTGACCTACTTTTTCATTTTTAAATCACGTCTTCAATTAGTAGAAATTTTTAATTTTGATGAGACCCATTTTGTTAATTTTAAATTTTTATGGCTATTATTTTAGTAATCTAAGAATCTTTGTCTACCCTAGGGTCATGAAGACATCCTTCAATATTTTCTTCTAGAAATTCTGTAGTTTTAGCTTTGATGTTTATGTTCATGATCCATTTGATTTATTTTTTGTGGATGGGAGAGAGGAGACAAGACTGTCTCCTCCTCTGTTCCAGAGGGGTTGGGGCAGCCACCCAGGGTGAGACCCTTGCCCTGGTGAGTCCAGAAGACAGAGCATCAAGCCAAACATGATTACCCTCAAGTCTTAAAATCGAATGTAATTTGCCCTGTTAGGTTTCTGACTTACTCAGGACCTATGACTCCTTTCTTCTTGACTATTTCTTGCTTTTGGAATGGAAATGTTATCCTGTGCCTGTTTGACCACTGCATTTGGGGAGCAGATAACTTATTATCTGTTTTCACAGGTTCACAGCTAGAAAGGAATTTTGCCACAGGATTAATCATACCTCAAGTCTCATCCATTCATTATGGCACCATTTGTTGAAACAACCTTCCTTTTTCTATTGAACAGCTTTGTATTAGTACAGGTCTGTTCTTGGACTCTCTCTTCTGTTCTATTGTTCTGTTTGTCTATCCTTATACCAGTATCATATTATCTCAAATGCTGTAGCTTATTAGTAAGTCTTAAAATAGTGTAAGTTCTCCAAGTTAATTTTTTTCAAGCTTATTTTTGCTATGCTAGGTCCTTTGCATTTTCATATAATTTTAGAATCAGCTTGTCAATTTAGACCGAAAATATAACTGGAATTTTTATTGGAATTGAATTAAATATGTAAAGTAATTTGGAATATAATTGATACCTAGACACTTGAGTTTTTCATTCAATTTACAGGGTGGATCTCTTTATTTATTTAGTGTACAGGTCTTACATATTTTTGTTAAATTTATTCTTAAGCATTTTATGTTTTTTTATTTTTTAAATTCTATTTCAAATAACCTTTTAAAAGTTCTATTTTTCAATTGTTTTTTGCTAGCATCTAGAAAAAGAATTGATTTTTGTATATTAACCCTTTATCCTGTGACCTTGCCAAATTTACGTATTAGTGCTAGTAGCTTTTGCAGATCCCTTAAAATCATCTGTACACAATCATGATCATCAGCAAATGAAACAGTTTTGCTTATTCCTTTCCAATCTGTATGCCTTTCATCTCTGTTCCATGCTTTATCATACTGGACCTTCTGCAGTACAATGTGGAATAGAAGTGGTGAGAATGCATCTTTGCCTTGTTCCTGATCTTATGGGGAAAATGCTTAACCTTTCACCATTAAGTGTGATGTTTGCTATAGGTTTTTCACTGATTCCATTTATCATTTTATTGATGTTGTTTATCATATTGAGGAAGTTTTTCTCTATTTTTAGTTTACTGAGAGTTTTTATCATTAATCTATGTTGAACTTTGTCAAATGCTTTGTCTTCCTCTATTGAGAGTATTATATAATTGTTCTCCTTTACTCTGTTCATATGGTCAATTTAGTTGATTGACTTTTTTAAAAAAATTTTTGAGACAGGGTATCACTGTGTTACCTAGGCTATAGTACAATGGCTTCATCACAGCTCACTGCAACCTTGAACTCCTAGGCTCAAGCAGTTCTCTTGCCTCAGCCTCTTGAGTAGCTGGGACTACAAACGTGCACCATCATGAGTGGCTAATTTTTTCTATTTTTTGAGGATATGGGTCTCACTCTTGTTTAGGCTGGTCCTGAACTCCTGGCCTCAAGTAATCCTCCCGCCTTGGCCTCCCATAGTGCTAGCATTATAGGTGTGAGCCACCATGCCACCATTGATTGATTTTTGAATGCTGAACCAACTTTACTTCTGTGCCATAAATGCTACTTGGTCATGATATATTAGCCTTTTCATATATTTCTGAATTCTATTTGCTAATATTTTATTGAGATTATGTGTTTTTTTCACAAGCCACTATCATTGCCAACCTCTGAGACATCTGTTATGTCTTTTCAATGATCAACATTCTTTACCTCATAAAGAGAGTTGCTGATGGGAGTCATAGACCACCAAGGCCTGTAACTTCTTTGGGGGCCATGGAACACCACATGCTACTGCACAGGAACTGTTCCCTTATAGCTGCTGGATGATGAGCTGATGTCTCCTCAGTCATGGTTTCTATACAAGTCTTTGCCCGGGCAGAAACTTAGTTTCCTAACAACCGTAATATGCACATGCAACCACTACATGTCATTGTTACCCACACAATACCCACTATAAACTGAGATGAAACAATTCAAATTTACTGCTGGGGAAGATTGAAGAGTTAGGCTTAGTATATTAGTTTTCCAGGGCTGCTATATCAAATACCACAGACTTGGTAGCTTAAACAACAGAAATTTATTTTCTTACAATTCTGGAGGCTAGAAATCTGAGATTAAGGTACTGGTAGGGTCGGTTTATTTTGAGGCCTCTCTCCTTGGCTTGTAGATGGGTGTCTTCTCCTTGTGTCTTCACATGGTCTTCCCTTTATGAGTGTCTGTGTCCTAATTTCCTTCTTCATATAAAGTCACCAGACATATTGGATTAGGGACACACAGTAATGACTTTATTTTCACTTATTTAACTCACTAAAGACTTTATCTCCAAATAGAGTCACACTGTGATGTATTGGGGGTTAGGACTTAAATGTGTGGGGAGGGGAACAACTCAGCCAAAACACTCCACTCTCTGGCCCCTTAAGTTCCTGTCCTTTTCACAATGCAAAATATATTCACCTTCATCCCAACATCCCCCAAAGCCTAAACCCATACTAGCATCAACCCTCCAGTCCAAATTTTATCTAAATATCTTCTAAATCAGGTCTGGATGAGACTCAAGGTGTGTTTCATCTTGAGAAAAATTTCTTTTCAGCTGTGAACTTGTGACATTAGATCACAAGGTATCTGCTTCCAAAATGCAATGATGAAATATGCATAGGGTAGACATTCCCATTCCAAAGGGGGAAATTGAAAAGAAGAAAGGGGTCATGGGTCCCAAGCCAGCCTGAAACCCAGCAGGGCAAAGTCCATTGGGTTTAAGGCTTGAGTGTCATCCTCCGTGTCCTACATTCCTACTGGGATGGTGGCCAGAGCATGGAGGGTTCTACGTGGGGGCAGCCAGCAGAGGCTGTAGGTGGCTGAGTGGGAGGAGGTGGGCATCCAAGCATGAGAGGGCATGGTGGTGAGGTTGGGAGGCTGGTTACATAGGAGGAATTGGGCAAAGAAGCAAAAATATTAAGATCATGAGAGTCAGGTCTCACACTGTGAGAGAAGTGGTACTTGATTGGAATTGGAGGTTTTGCTATGAACCCGTGGATTTCAATATATGGATAGTTTTAGACATAAATAGAGACAACAGACATAAATGTGTACACACTCACAAACACACATATGAATACACACACTCATACAAATATTCCCTAACTCTAACAACAGACAGGGCTTAGGATCAACAACACTTCCATGATCACACCTTGAGCTCAGATCTAAGCAGCATTCTCTTACTTCAAGGAGCCAGAATCTTTGGCATAATGCCTGAGACAGGGAACGTACAAGATGACCATGAAGTATCTTCCTTTACTAGAAAGCAAGACTATTTGTAAAGAATGATGATGTGGAGAGGGGAGGATCGCTTGAGGCTGAGAGTTCGAGACCAGCCTGAGCAACATGTTGAAATACCGTTGCTACAAAAAATAGAAAAATTAGCCAAGAGTGGTGGTGCATACCTGTAATCCCAGCTACTTGGGAAGCTGAGGAAGATCACTTGAACCCAGGAGTTGGAGGTTGCAGTGAGCTATAATGACGTCACTGCATTCTATCCCAGGTGACATAGCAAAACCCTGTTTCCAAAAAAAAAAGAATGATGTGGCACTTGAAGGCATTTCCACTGGCCATATCAGGGACAATATGAACATCAAAATAATGATAATGATGGATCACAACCCATTGAATAAAACAGGAAGCCATGAGTCCACAAAGCTGTAAATTTATAGTTGGATAAATTAAAATTTTCATGAGAAATGATATATTTACACAGCTACAATGTAATTCCAATGATATATTTACACAGCTACAATGTAATTACTAATGACAAAAGAGCAAAACAGTAACTTTATAGCAAAGAAATCTTGCAACTACAATTTTAATGAAGTGATCGAAGTGACAATGATCAGTAATGGGAAAAATTGAAATCATGCACCACCCTGATATGAGGTGATAAGAAGACTACTGCATCATTTCAGTTATTTTTCTGCCAAAGTTGCATAATATGAATCTAATCATAAAGAAACATAAAACAAAACACTGAGGGACAGTCTCCAAAACAACTGGTCTGTACTATTCAAAAGTGTCAAAGTTAAAAAGTCAAGAACTGATTGAAAAACTCTTCCAGAGTGAAAGAATTATTCATGACAATTAAATGCAAAATGTAATACTGAGCAAAATCCTTTTACTCTAAAGGACAAGTAAGTGACAAAACTTGAATGGGATCTGAGGATTTGATGGTAGCTATGTTAATTCCATTGTTAATTAACAGTGTTAATTCCCTGATTTTGATGATTATCTTGTGGTTATATAGGAAGATGCCTTTATTCATAGAATATGTACACACTGAAGTACTTGCAGAAGATGTGAGAACAGGTTAGCAACTTACTCTAAAATAGTTCAGGGAGAAAATTGTTCTTTGCATTTGACACCTCCAACTTTTCTGTTAGTTTGTAACTATTTCAAAATAAAGATACAAACCACATTTGCAAATAATGACAATAAGAATAAAGAAATCCAACATGTCCCTTCAAATACCTGAATGACAGGTGAATTCCAAACCAATTCTTAGTGATACAATAAGAACAAGGTGGCTCTGTTAATTCTGTTATGCCATAACCAAGGGTCAACCCGTTCAGTTTAAATATTACCGTAAAGTTTTAGCTTGGTATTTCTATAAAGTGGTATATAATTTCCTTAGCAGGAAGTATCAAATCACTGCAATGTTCACTAGAATGAAGAAAGCATACAAGGAAAGGACTGGTTAGTGATATGGTTGAATGAGTAAGGTATCAACTGTCCAAGCTTTCTTCAAAAATGACTTAGGCTTCACCAGGAAGAATAATTATTTGGAGCAGCTAAAATAGATTGAGTAAAATGGTGAGTATAAAACTGTATCTAGGTTGGGTGCAGTGGCTCATGCTTGTAATCCTAGCACTGTGGAAGGCCAAGGCGGGGGTATTGCTTGAGCTCAGGAGTTCAAGACCAGCGTGAGCAAGAGTGAGACCCTGTCTCTACAAAAAGTAGAAAATTTAGCTGGGAGTGGTGGTGCTCACCTATAGTCCCAGCTACTAAGGAGGCTGAGGGAGGAGGATTGCTTGAGCCCAGGACTTTGAGGTTGCAGTGAGCTATGATGCTGCTACTGTACTCTAGCCCAGGGGACAGAGAGAGATCCTGTTTAAAAAGGAAAAAAGAAAAAAAAACTGCATCTAAGGACAGATGCTAAGTCCAACCGGTGCAATTATATCTGTTTAAAGTGGAGGCTCGGTGCTGGGACTGGGAACCCGGTCCGAAGTTTTAGGAAACAAGCAGAGGCAGAAAAGAGGTAGAGGTGATAAGCAGGGCTGGAACAAAGTTGGAGCACCCAGAGTGTCTCTGTGAAAAAGGCTGGTATAGTCAGATCATTGTTAGAGCCGCTTGCATGACAAGTAGTTGGTTCAGCTTCACCCTGTAAAGTGTGGCCAGGGGACACACCACTCAGAACTGGAGGGCCCTGAAAGCTGGGATGAGTAGCTTGAGTTGGCAGCTAGCAAGGTGATTACTTGGGCTTGTAAATAATGAAATGAGCTATGAGAAAGACAGAAAAAAATAATAAAATAAAATAAAATAAAATAACACTCAGTTTAGAAGAAATTCTGGCCCAGATTTGAGGGTCGGGGGTGTAACTGCCTCCCTAAGGGATAGAGTTCAGCAACTCTTATGGGAAGCTGCACACCCTGTATGCTGAAGGTGGGGATGAAGCAGCTCAGGGTCTTTCATGGATGGGAGTAGAGACCAGAGAAGAACTCAGCATATGCCACCAGCAGGTGCACAATGTAAGGGCATCTTCTGTGTCTTTATGTTTTCTATTCCAAATTCTAGTATAATTCCTGACATACAGTAGGAGCTTGCTAAATATGTTTGGAATGAATAAATAAATAAATTTGTGAAATTAAATAAATAATATTGAGAAGGAAGATATAGAGAGTAAGTTGGGTTCTGAAATGAAAATTCCAGTGGTCAAGATCATGGGAATCCCATCAGCCAAGTGATCAGGGCTCCGTGGTTTTAAGGTTTTAAGGCAACCGTATAGGCAGGGTTCTCCAGAGAAACAGAACCAAGAGCATATGTATGAAATATATGAAATACTGGCAGTCAAGGAAGCTTACCTGAGCCTTGGTGCCCAGAGATTTTACTGGGACTCCATCATGTAGGCAAGGCTCACTGCTCACATGGCTGGTCTCAGTCTCCAGCCTGTCCAGAGGTCAAGCTCATGACCCAACTCCCCTTACCCGCCCCACACCCATCCTAATACCAAATGACATTCTTGAGCTATCTGCGTGACCCAGGTCCCCCAGGCAAACCAAAACACTTCTAGCAGGCATGACATTTGAAGTCAAGGGGAAAGGCCTGACCTCTTTTTGGTTGAAGTTAAGTTCTTTGAGGTACAGTGTCACACAGTACTCATTACTGTACATCCTCCCCTGCACCTGCTCCCACTCTCCACCATATACACGAACACTGAGCTGGTGAGATGTTGTTCCTTTGTAGGGTTACCTAGAATGCCCTTCCCAGCAATGTTCTTCCCAGTCTCAGGACAGTAATGCATGTCCTTCAACTTCCCATGCATTACACAAAGCTTGAATTTCTCTTTTGAAGGTCTTATCTCTGAGATAAGGATTTTCTCTCTCCTTTTAATTTGTATGGTAATTCTGTGTACTACCAGACCTCTGTTGATGGGCCCAGTCATCTTTGAGGGTGAGGGAAGCATAAAAAGTGCCTAAATTAGCAAGAGTTCCCTAGTAGAGCTCCTTAACTCTGTGTCTGGTACTAGACTGAATTCTGTAAGCATATTTGCCTTTGCTTCCCACAGGAATTAGCTATTTTGCATCCAGCAAAACTGAAGCTTCAGGAGATTAAGGGACTGGCACACAGGTAAGTGGCAGCATCGGGATGTGAATGAACCTAGGCTAACACGAGTCCCTGTCTGTGTTTGTGTGTGTGTGCGTGTGTGTGTGCATCTGTGTGTGTGTGTAAATACAACTATATGTAGAGACAGGTCACTCAGCAACCTTGACACAGGTGCTCAACAGGCTCTTCCAGGTCTTTGTGTCATCTCCATTTCACGTAGAGTCCGCTTACCTTGGGGTGAGTGTTCTATTAGTTCACAGTACTTCCCACTGTAAAAGCCAGAAAGAACTGGCTTCCAGCATTCCTGGTCTCTGGTGAAGCGAGGCCCCACATCCCACTACCATGCGCCACACCCTCCTGCCATCCCAGAGAGCAAGGGTTCACTCCCCAGGACTAGGGCCAAGTTGCTGTGGTGGTTAATTTTTTGTGTCACCTTGCCTAGGCTAAGGAATGTGCAAATAGCTGGCAAAACATTATTTTTGGGTATGTCTGTGAGGGCGACTCTGGAAGAGATGAGCATTTGAATCCACAGACTGAGAAATTAAGGTACTTGGTCTTTTTTGTGTAGAGCAGAAAGACGGATGAAGGGCAAATTCATTTCCTCTGTTTGAACTGGAGCATCCATCTTCTGGGGAGAGGCAGAAGGAGATGTGACCAGGAGGAATAGTCAGAGAGATGCCAGGTTTCTGACTCTGAAGGTGGATTGGAAGGGAGCTATTAGCTAAGGAACGTGGGAGCTTTCAGAAGCTGGAAAAGGCTATGGAACAGATTCTTCTTCTAGAGTCTCCAGAAAGGAATCCAGCCCCCGCTACCACCCTAATTTTAGCCCAGTGAGATCTATGTGGGACTTGTAATCAACAAAACTGTAAAATAATAAATTTGTGTTGTTTTAAGCCACTAAATTTGTGGTAATTTGCTACAGCAGTCACAGAAAATGAATCCAATGCCAATATATCAACGTTTGTTGCCTGAGAAAAACGGAAGAGATGTTTGACCTGTTATGCCATTTATTATACAGTAATATCTTTCTTTATATTGAAATGTTTTAAGTTCACTTCTTTCCTAGAAGGCATTCCCTTCACTTTTGATGCTGAAGACTTCAAATACATGTTCTACAAACAATTCAACCTCATTAGATTCAAAAGCTAACTTATCTTTCTAGAAAATTAGCCTCCCCTCCTGGTGCCCCCTCTCTCTGTTAATGGCATGACTCTTTTCCTAGTCACTTAGGTCTAGAATCATTCTCTGAGCTCAGCAATGCTGCTTTCGTAATGTTTCTCAAACCCAGCACTTATTTTCTGTTCCTACTGACTTGATCTAGCTTATCTCACCAGGAACGTGACAGCTATGCCTACCTGGCCTCTCCCTCTTTCCCACTCTGGTCCATTTTATTTTCCAGAACCAAAAATATATCCCTAAAGCACATTTTTCATTATGTTATTCTCTGGCTCTAAATCCCACTTTGGCTTTCCATTTCCAACATGCTCACATTTAAATTTCTTTCATTCAAACCACTTGCTCACTCTTTCTTCCTTCCCTCCTTTCTTCCCTTCCTCCATCCCTCCCTCCCTTCCTCCCTTCTTTCCTTGCTTCTTTCTTGCCTTTGTCACAAAATGCTTTCAACTCTATGTAGACTGAATGGCTTATACTAATGAAATGTTGACAGTACTTCAGATTGTGTGAGCCTACAGCCTCAGAGCACATTTTTTAATATGTTGGTTTTCAACTCTGATATGAAGTTTACATAACAAGTAGAAACTTCCTGGAATTTCTGTAGCAAAGCTTTGTGTTTGGGGTTATTTTGAAAGACAATAAATGATCAGATTGCATTAAAATTTGATTATTGAATTATTCTCATTATATATATCTTGATTAACATTTAGTATAAATTAAGGGGGAAAAAAAGAACAGTTATCTACAATATGCTAGAAATGAACTTTAATCTTTTGGCACTGTTGTTATTACAACACTTTTCCTCTCTCTAGATTGCCCAATCACTAAGAGCTGTGATCTTCTCAGCCATTTAAAAGTCAGGCACGGCCATGTAACTCATCCAGTTTGTCTTTGCCAGACTCTAGAAAAGGAGGAGCACTACACCATTCTGATTAAACAGCTCTGTGCAAAGTGCCGGAACAATGGAATCGATGCTGACCGTGTCAACAGAAGAACCTGTTAAAAGGAACACTCTAAGGAAATACAAAATAATTTGTGCTGTAAGTACAGTTCTTAATTTTAGTCTTTCTAGCTTTGTGACAAATGTTAAAAGCTTATGATTCCCCGTTTGTATTTCTTTGCGTTGCTACTGAAATGTAAAATTTTCAGTAATTATATTCAGTTTTATCCTTTATGGCAATTCTAATGCAAATTAATATTTTAATCATATTTTACAAGTAAGAAATTTGAGTAACAATAAATTAATATTTGATTAATCTAAAAAGTTGGAATGCATGAGAGAACATTTTGCAGCATTGATTTTTGTTTTTGTTTTTGTTTTGTTTTTGGTGTGATTATAATTATCTCCCAATTCACTTTTTATTTTTTTGAAACAGAGTTTCTATTGGTCACCTGGGCTAGAGTGCAGTGGAGTGATCATAGCTCACTGCAACCTCCCATTTCGGGGCTCAAGTGATGCTCTTG
>CAUYRT010018233.1:0-10812 GCA_963574885.1 Lepilemur ruficaudatus | reverse complement strand
TTTTTTTTTAATTGAATCCATATTCAAGTACATAATTGTTCAGAAAATATCCAGTGTACTTTCTCTATTTTCAAACACCCAATCTGGGTGTCTAAAAACATGTCTCAGCATGGCCTATCAGCTATGTGCAGCTAATCACACCTCTTGGAATATTTGAATAAATATGAGGAAAAACGAGTGCCAGATATTTCTAATTGATTCAGTCTTCAGTGAAGCATTAATTCTAAGTCTGCATAGGATAATGAAGATGTTTGCTCCATTCTTTTTTGCAATCTGCACATATTTTGAAAGGCAGTTTCAGAGCAGTTTGAACATTTCAGAGCTAACAGTACTCTTTTTCTTGATACTTACCTTGACATTTCTATTACAAATGAATGAAGGAGTTATTTCTGCTAATATTCAAGAAATGTCTCAGCATGATGAAAAAGATTCATGTTTAAGAACTTGCATGGAAATTTTTGCATACCAGGTGGCTACAGTGATCACAGGTCTTTTCAGAAAAATATGTTCACAACTTAAATATGTAGGTAGGGCTCTCACCCAACCTTGATCTCCGCACTAGACTATTGATTTCATTAAGGATGCAATATAGCCTAGAGTCTTTAAGCAAACATTTTCCCCTTAAAAATCAAATAGAGGAGTAGGCAAAGAATTCTCTTTCATCTATAAATTATAAAGCCAAGTTCAAGAAATTCAAACTACTTGAAAAGGAGTATTTGATTTCTTAAGTAATGAAATTGTAAAAAAATAAAAACTCCATACAGATTTGCTTGAATGAGGAGAACCTTAATATTTTTAATACAAACTTAGGATTCTACTTGCAACTACTATTATTTGAAAACTAATAGTATGGTGAACAAATTGTATAAGCAGTCAGAAAGTAGCAAATTTAATTTTTGAATAAATGTTCACTGACTATATGTTTTTTAGGAAAAAAATAATTTTAAATGCTATAACTATACACACACACACACATACACAGAAGCACAATTTCCCTAAGGCACCACCATTTTCATTGCCTAACAAGATGGCTCTAAAAATGTGGAAACCAAAAACAAAATTCCACTCTAAATTTCTATTCCATTATTCTGTTTAACTTGAGAAATAGCAAATCTGTAGTCATTGCTTACCTTTAAATGGTTTTAAATGACAGCAGTGACAGCAAAGGACTAGTTTAGTTTAATCTATTCCTGACAATATCTCTTTGCAAGACAGTATGAATTTGTTACTTTAAAGCCATTCACAATCTTTCTCACTCCTTTTCTTTTTTTCTCTACCTTTAAGGCAGAAAAACTAATATATCTACCTTGTCACATTCCCTACACATATGGTGGTCATATAAAAGATCTAGTCAAAGAAGAAAAGGTGAAAACGCTTCAGTAGGGCATTGTTAAAAATACTACTATTAGGAATAATGAAAGATACATTTTTATTAGGAGAGTATGCCCTTATTCTTTCCTGGAACTCAGACTCAAAGGGGGAGTCACAGCAGCCATCTTCTGTCTGTGATTGAAAAGCCACACTTGAACAAGGATGGAGCAGAAAGGAAAAAAAACAGTTGTTCCCTTAGTGATCCTCTTGAGCCTTGGACAGCATATTCCCAAACTTCTTATTGCTTTAGCATTTAAAGCTCTTCTAAAGTTTAGACTTAAAAAATCTAGAATTGTTTATGCTATTAGAGAATGTTTTCTGTTTATTATAAAAATGTAATTAACAATAAAGGATATATTCTATAAACAGATAGACCTTTCCCAAATTGAGCTATTACTTATTCCTTCAATTCAGTTCTGCAGTAATGTTGAAAAAAATCAAGGGATACTTTATTTTGCCTATTTTCTTTGTTTTATAATTTAACACGAGGCCACTCCGTAATATGATTGTTTTCAGAGTTTCTATTTGTGATAGGTAAACCACTTAGCTTTGTCAATTTTCTGGGTAAAATTTGTCTACTAATTTTACTGTGCTATTAGTACCTTCTTTCAAACACAAATCTTCTTGAACTACCTCAAAACACTCTATGGGGTCGGGGAGACAAATAAAAACACCAGCAAAATATAGTTATTTATATATTATTATCATTACAATTAATATTATTGAGGGAAAGGCATTTAGAAAAATAATTCAAGTAATACATTCCACCTTTAGAAATGGGGTCTAAACTTATAGAAAAGATTACAGGTAATATTGGGCATCTGAGTTGCTACATATATTTGATATACTTGCTTGATTAGATGAACATAATCTCTTATTTATATGGTAGTCATGTAATGGTGTGTTCTAAATCATTTTGCCATCATATTAACAAGTTATTTATGAATGAAGACTCATTTGCATACTTTTCTTTATATTTTCTTCATGAGATTAAAACATTTTAAAGCCTGTTGGCTGTGTGGATTAAGTGTAACATATATTGCATAAAATTATCATATGAATTTTGAATATTTAAAAGATTTATTATATATATAAAAATAAGATATATGTATATTATATATTCATTTGGATTATCGGTAGATGATTGAAATTCGTGATCTTTAAGGTCACTTTCAAGCCTTGTTCTTGGGAGTTTAAAAGCATTGTAAAAAATCTAAAAGCATCCATTCATCTATGCTTTATTTCTTTATTAAATGGAGTATTTCATTTCTATTTCTGACATTCTATAATAATTCTGTGTAAATTATCATATAAAAAGGCATACATAATTTACTTTCTAAACATTTACCTTATTGAATAAAACACCAGCTTTTGTTTCTACGAGAAGTTCTGTAACAACAGAAAACGTGACAAAAATACCAGCTTTATTGTAGTCTATTTCTCCCTTTAGTTTCTGAATATCATTAAGGAAAAAAAATAATCTGGTAAGTTTCTCCACAATTTTTGAATTTATATAAATTCAAATTCTCTTCAGTGACTAGATAGTAATGTTAATTTGAACACAGATACATAGTAGGTGCAGGCTACAGGACAATTCAGCTATAAAACATTCTATTTTGGTAATGCTAACTACTCCTGGCTTCTCATTTCCTATAATTTAAAGAAATAGCCTGCAGACCTTCTTATTATGCCTGCCACATCTGCCATTATATCTCCATACCTATGAAAGTTCTATAGCAATGCTTCTCCTGTCCAAATTGCATCTGGTAAGTGATGATGCAGACCTAGTCATGCAGAATTCAGCAGTACAGCAAGTCCACTTTTATTCTTTCCCTTCCATAAAGCAGTTTAAAATGGCTAATCACAACAAATTTAAAATGTCATATTTGCAATTTATTTTTGGAAAGGAAAAATATGTTTAATGATAATGCCATATATCCCTGTTACCATAAAAAAAGAAAAATTGGAATTAAAGCCCTTCCAACCCCAAATTTGTGTATTCCAATTTTGCAATTCAACATCAATTTTACTACACAAAGTACATGCATGAATAGTTTTTGCATGACACATTCTATTACCTCTATATTTCACAAATCCCAACAGATATCCATGTAAAGTGATTTAAATGAAAAAAATTTACTTACTTAAAAAAACCCTGCATTTTGGGATGACTTGGAAGATTTTAATGAACTTAGTGAAAAGATGAATTAGTTATTTTTCTTAAGGCTTCTCAACACACATTCATAAGACTATCATTGGTAAGATTTGCTAACAAAACATAGTTATATCATAACTAGATTCTTATAAATTCAGTACTAAAAAAACCCAAAAATCAAAAAAAAAACCTTCAAAAATAAAATCAATTCAGAACTAATTCCATAAAATATAATCTATTCAATAGCGCTTGAAAATATTTATTATAATTGTGAAATATACAGTAATAGAAGGTATTAAACTCTAGTTATGGTAGAGATCCATCATAAACAGCTGATATTTAGGCCTCAGATCCACCACTTATAAACTCTGCAGTCTTGAAAGATTTAGTCGGCACCTCCAGGCCCCAAACTTTCCCACTGGAAAAGTAAGAATTATAACATTTGTCACACAGAGTTAATGAAGAAATTCATGCATAATATCTCTCCTAAGTACTCAATAAATATTAGTTGTTAATGTTATTTTCCTGTTTCTTGAATTAATATCAGTTCAGATTTTTTTCAATTGAATGGACTTAATGAGAGGATTAGAGCTGTTTCCAAACTAGATGTCCTCTGAAACCTCTTCATCAAATATTCTGGAAAGAAAAAAGGGTTCTGACTGGGAAAAGCTACACATCTTCCTTAGACATTCACAAATAGGGTTGCTAGATAAAATATTCCTAGTTAAATTTGAATATTCATAACAAGGGTTCACAATTGAATTTGCAAAGTACAATCCCAAAAGGTAACACCAGCTTTCTAGCAATGGACCCAAATCAAACTGAAATATTGAAATGATAGATAAAGATTTCCAAGTATGGATTGTAAAGAAGCTCAGTGAAATCCAAGAGGAAATGTAAAACCAACTATAGAAACCAGAAAAACAATTCAGGAAATGAAATGAAAATTTCACTAAACAGATCAGTGTATTAAAAAAAATAAAATTTCTGGAAATGAAAAATTCATTTAAGAAAATACAAAACACAGTTGAAAATTTTAAGAATAAAGTAGACCAGAAGAAAGAATCTCAGAGCTTGGAGACAACTATTTGGATTTAAATCAATCAAAAATAACAAACAGAATTAAGAGGGATGAACAAAGCCTGAAGAAATATGGGATTATGTAATATGGCCAAATATAAGAATCACAGACATCCCTGGGGGTGAAGAAGAAAATGCACAAGGGCTGGAAAACCTATTTAAGGGAATAATTGAGGAAAACTTCCTTGGTCTTGCTAGAGACTTAGACATCCAGGAATAAGAAGCTTATAATGCAAAAAAGTTTCAGTAAGCTAATATTAATTTATTATTGAAGAAAGAAAATTCTTTTTATAAATTTAGTATAGCCTAAATGTCTAGTGTTTATAAAGCTTACTGTAAGAGAAACTTCCAGTCATGAAGCTCCATTCATGGTAAGTGCCCTACACAAGTATACCATTTTTTATCTTTTATACCATACTTTTACTGTACCTTTTCTAAGTTTAGATATGTTTAGATACACACTTACCATTATATTACAATCGCCTACAATATTCAGGACACTAATATGTTATAGAGGTTTGCAGCTTAGGAGCAATAGATTATAACATATAACCTAGCTGTACAGTAGACTACACCATCTAGGTTTGCATAAGTGCAAGTTATGATCACACAATGATGAAATCACCTAATGATGCATTTCTCAGAATGTGTCCCCATCATTAGGCAATGCATGACAGTACTTGCATGTTTAAATATTTGCATACATCAATTTGCTGTTATAGCTGTCACAAACTGCCCCAAACTTAGTCGTAACATACCTTTAGTTTTTACATTTCTCAATAGTCCAAATACATCTGATTAAGTTTAAATGGTTATGACATCAGGCTTGGTTTGTTGTGCAGTCTCTAAACGGGAATGAGTGTCCTCACCATCTGCATTCCTTGGCTCATAGTACTTTTCTCCATCTTCAAATCCAGTGTTGTAATGTCTTCCTCTTCCAATCTCTTTCTTTCTCTTTCACTCTCTCTCTGTCTCTCTCCCCCCAATACCCTCCCCACACACGCTACTTTTCTCTTTCTCTGCCTTTGTCCTCATATCACCTTCATGCCAAAGAGCCCTCTGTGTGACTGAATACTTGGACATTTGATCCTTTCTAGGCACTAGCAAGAGGTTGTGCAGCCACACCCCTGGCTTTCTTTCCAGGGAACACTTTCCTGAGAGCAAATGTCCTAATTTTAGCCTCTTTTGCCATCTGGGTAGGCTGAGAATTTCCAAAATTCTCTAGTCCTGATTCTTTTTGCCTAATCTCTCTATCTCTTTTCTCCTGAATTTTTCTATAATCAGCAAAAGGAAAGCAGGCTGCACCTTCAATGCTTTGTCTAGAAATCTTCTCTTTAAGTATCCAAGTTCGTTACTTAAAAGGTTTGCTTTCCACAAAATTGCAGATACAGCTCTTCTAAGCTTTTTGCTGCAATGTAACAAGAATCTCATATCCTCCAGTTCCCAATGAGTAATATGTTCCTCATTTACTTCTGAGCCCTCACCAACAATGTCTTTAACATCTATATTTCTACCTACAGTCTCTTTCTAATAATTTAAGTATTACCTAAGATGATATAAGTTTTCTCTACTGAGATCCCTACATTTTCTGAGGCCTTAATGATAGATTCTTTGACATCTATATTCCTGCCTACAGTATACTCAAAGCAAAGGCTTTATGATCATGCTCCTCAAAATTATTCCAGCCTCTATACATTACCCAATTACAAAACCATTTCTACATTTTTAGGTATTTACTCCAGTAACACCCTGCTTCAAGATCCAACATCTGCATTAGGTTCCTATTGCTGCTCTAGCAAATTACCACAAACATTGCAGCTTAGAAAGATCCAAATATATTACGTTACAGTTCTGGAAGTCGGTAGCCTAAAATGAAGGAGTTGACAGAACTTTGTTCTGGAAGCTTCATGGGAGAATTTCTTTCCTTGACTTTTCCATCCTCTAGAGGCTTCCTATATTCCTTTTCTGGGCCTCTAGAAACTAGAAAAGGGCCCAATATCATATCAGTGTAAAAATATATGAAATTAGGCATTATCTTTTGGTATATGCTTTATTTTCTGGAACTTTGCAAAAGTGGAGAAAAACACTAGGTTGTAGAAGGACCATCTTCTCAGTGTGATAACTTTATAGGTAATTAATTCTTGACAAATGAGATCAAAATTTTACTTATATCATATTGTGACCTTTTTCTAACATAGGTTTCTGGTAATCAGCTTTGATAAACCACCCCACAATCACAGTGGCCTGTAAAAGTAAAAACTTGTTTTGCTTGTGTTAAACATCAGCTGCTACCATGGCTATTTTTCCATGCTTCGTTGCCCTAAGCTCTACTTGGCTCTGCTACACTTATCTCTTCATTCCAGGATCTTTCCTGTGGATTTTAACCTACATGAAACATCCATTTTCATTGTAGTGAGAAGCAATAGAAGAGTTAGCAAAAAATTCATTTCCTCTCAAAATTGTGTTTACAAGGGATATACCATCACTTCTGTTTTTATTCATTTGACCTAACTACACCACATCTACAAAACTAAAAATAAGCTGGGAAAATGTCCTTAGAGAGGCTCTACAAGTCACAGGACAAAAGGTAGGAATGTATAATCTTCTTACTTAGAAGGAAAGAAATATTTTTTGAACAATAAAAATACATCATCATCTACCCTTGTGATCACAGGTATTTGTTTGTGTGTGGTTCTTCTTCTATGGTTTGGATTTCTCCTTTTGCATGTACAAGTCATGTCTGCCCTGACTGCATTGCCCTGAGGATTGAGGTGAGAAAAACTGGCAATGCGTTGTTAGTCTGTCATTGTTACTGATGTAAGATAAAAGTATGTCTCTGATTTAGAGGCCTGGTTTTACTGATGTGTGTGTGTGTGTTTCTGTGTATTCTTGTCAATGGCTTCCAACTGTAAGCACCTATGATTTTCTCTCTATGGCTACCACTTATGTTTGCACCCTGCCTGTGGGCAGATCAAAATACTGGGGAGTTGACCATCTTTGGGAACAGCACTAAACTAACAACAGAAGATTGAAGCTGAATATCCTTTTTTTCTTGTTCTCAGGAAGAGATATTTTTCTTCTTTCTACATAATTCAAGTGATAATTTGGTAATCTGCACCATTTTGCAAAGGTCTCTGATGGAGTTGAGCTTCTGTTGCCCACAGTGATAACGTGATCCTTATCATTTCTTTCCATGTCGCTCTCTAACTACCTTACCAGTACACCTTAGAGTCCCAACCTAAATAATACCACTTGCAACTAACACCTTATCTGAGGATCTGCTCCTGAGCTAACCCAGTAGAAGACTGCATATATTTAATATACTTCATTTTATATTTTATAAATGATACTTTAAAACTTTATATACACGAACCTCGTAACATCTACATGTTAAAAAGCAGAGATATTTTTTCCCCATTTCAGAGAAGACACTCGGCTGAGATGCATTCATTCATTCTTCCATTCATTCATGTGAAGACGTATAAGTCATTTATTTTTTAATTAGTATGTTTAAGGCACTGTCTTAGTAGCCAAAGACACAGTGGGGGAAAATGAAACCAATCCCTTATATGGATAGTGTAAGGCTGGTGGGCGGAATTCCCCTAGCGGCTTGCATACTCTGTCCCCCATCCCCACATTCTGAACTGGTTTTTCACAAATCTACTCTTGGCAGAGGAACCACCTGCTGGGGCTGCTTCCTGTTTTGAAACGAAGATGTGGCCCAGCTGTCACTCAGGATCTACTCCGTGTCAAGACAGCCCGATATAATCCTCCTCCCCAGTACTAGCAGCGTGACTTCTTGGGCCCCTTCCCCCAGGACCCTTGAACCTCGCCCAAGAGTTGCTCTAACAAATAAATGCTACGGTTGTTTAGCACATTCAGCATCTTCATTTTTTATTCCAAAACCTTACATTTGGTGCCGAAACCCAGGAGAGGAGTGTTTGGTGCGCTGGTTCTGGCTGCGCCCCTCTCTCCCTGGCAACCACCTCACAGACCTGGACCTCCGACCTTTCCTGCCTGGCCTCGCTTTCATCTCTCAGCTACGGTGTGTCACCCCCTCTGCCCGCCAGGTCACTCCAGGAGCCTCTGCCCAGTTTCCGAGACCCAGGGTCTCTCCGGAAAGCGTGGATCCATGTCAGAGGCATCCTCCAGCTGGTTGCAAGTATTTTCTGGGGACACCTAGAAAATCTCCGACCCTTACCCCAGGGGCACCCCGCGGCACACATCTTGGGGAGGAGACGTTCCCCCTAACTTGTGTCCCCACCTGTGGGCTGACCTAGGGTCAGTCCGTCCTGTGACCTGACTAGCATGGGGGCCCAAATTTCCAAAATTCCTCGCAAGACACCCGAGGGGTGTTCCCTAGCCATTAGGCACCTCATTTAATTGTCCTGGCCGATGTACAAATTAGACGATAACTCACAGTGACCAGAAGATGAGAAATTACAACTTTTGTCATCAGGATAGAAAGCAGTAGGAAATCCCCTCTGTCTGGCATGAGCCTCTCGTCTTTCCCTGTGCCAAACCTGCACCATATCCCAAATTCTCTAAATTTCTTGGCATGGGCCCCTCTGTCATTCACCCCTTCCTCTCCTCCTCCTTCTTTGTGCTCCAATCCTTCTGTTGATCCCTCTCCAACCCCTTCTGCTTTCTCCGACCCTCCAGACTCCCTCACGTCACCCCTGCGTGACCTCCACCCTATTCCCACGATTCCTCACAGGCACCAACTCCTACCTCATCCTCCGTCTGATTGCGGCTGTTACTCATGGGCGAGCTGGGCGAGGTGTAGTAATCGCCGCAGGGACTTGTGTCCACATCTTCCTCCATGGAGCCAGATTTGTGCTACTTGCTCCCGCTGGAGGAGGTGCTGGGTGGTGTTCTTATGCTGGTACTGGCTGGATTCAGGTCGTGCACCAAGTGTCCCTGCAGCTCCCCCAGGGAGAAGTTGGGTCCTGTTCCAGTCACCACAGGTGTCCATGACACTTGGATGAGCTCAGTGACGCTGAGCACACCGGGGGTGACAGGGCTCTCCTGGAACTCAGTTGTGTTCAGTGTGATGAGCTTGCTTTCCTCCTGGTCCAAGCCCATCCTCACCTGGGGACTGCCGCTCTGCTCCGCGTCTTGCTCATGCATGAAGTGGGCCGGGTGGAGGTCCAGCTCCTTCAGCACCACCGAGGTAATGGGGCTGCACGCAGAGCACAGGGTGGCTGCACTGCACCGCCTTGACCAGGCACTCGCCGTTGGTGCTCTCGGGCGAGATGCCCTTGAACTGGATCGCCATGGCTGGGTCCAGCTGCCACATCTTGTTGGCCTGGCGTAGACAGTCGATGCACTGAGTCTTGCCCTTCTGGTCGGGGTTCCGGAGTGTGCAGCCTGGTGTCTTCTTGCCGGTGACGGCCAGCCTGGGGTCCTGGGGCACTCGGGCCAGATGTCTTTGCGCGGCTTGGCCAGCAGCCGCTACGCCCACTTCTGCTTGACCTCGGGCTTCTCGCCCTGCGGCTCATCCTTTGCCGCCCCCTCCTCCTCCTTCAACTTCCGCTTCTCGTGCTTCTTGAAGTACTTGTGCTTCGCACCTGCAGGCTGAACCAGGTGTAGGTGAAAGCATGCACGTGAGGCAGCAGGGCCTCGATGAACAGGTGGAACTCATCCAATATACCCGCCTAGATCCTACTTCCCCTCAGGGGCTACAATACTTGCAACCCACGTTATTACCCAGTCATCTCCTAACATCAGGAAAAGCTGAAAAAGGCAAATAAAGGCCCTCAGACCCCTATCGGCCACCTGATAGATATGGCCTTTAAAGTCTTTAATTCCCCGAATGAGCAGGCGGAGGCCCAGCGGGAGGCCCGTGTCTGCCAAAAGGCACACTTGCAAGCCCAGGCCTTGGTGGCAGCTCTGCGGCCGGCTGGATCGGTATGCTGAGCAACTGACCTGGGAGATCTACTGGACCCGGAAGCCCACCTCCGGGCAAGTGTTTTAAGTGTGGCAAAGAGGGCCACTGGGTTCAGCACTGCCCACAACCGCAGCCATGCCCGGCATGTGGTCAGGAGGGACACTGGAAAAGTGACTGTCCCTCTGGTCCCAGGGCCAGGGGGCCAGCCCTTCCACCCCTAGGCTTGCCAATGGCGGTTTTAGGCCTGGCTACCGAAGACTGATGGAACCTTGACTCGGCAACCCCGATCACTCTTGCTGAGCCCAGGGTAACCATC
>CAUYRT010018231.1:0-60979 GCA_963574885.1 Lepilemur ruficaudatus | reverse complement strand
AAAAAAAAAAAAAAAAAAAAAAAAGCGCAGAAACCAAGGAAGTGACAGCACTGGACAGGCCAAGTCCACTGCAAGACACCTGGACACCACTGTCACCATCAGACAGCACATTGACTACTGCAATCAAAGACCATCTTTCTGAGCGAATTCTTACCCTCCTGGCTCTGTGTCACTCACTCCAAGCCCTGGGCTTAAGCATCCACTTGGCCAAACCCAGGGTATGTGCCCATGTCCTCTCTGCCAGGCAGTGGGCAGAGGGGTCTGTGGTCCCCTTCAGCTTCAGTACTAGGCAGGGGGGCCCTGATGTCCACCAAGACTCATGCAGTGGGAGCTTCTCCCCAAAGGGAAAGGACATGTGGATGGAGGGCGGCCAGAAATCAATGAACGTCCACTCAGTGAGAAAGCCTGGGGGCTGGGGCGGCATAGAGAAACAGACAGGAGATGCTGCCTCTTTATTAAAACTAAGACAGGCTGGGCGCAGTGGCTCATGCCTGTAATCCTAGCACTCTGGGAGGCAGAGGCGGGAGGATTATTTGAGCTCAGGAGTTCGAGACCAGCCTGAGCAAGAGCGAGACCCCATCTATACTAAAAACAGAAAGAAATTATATGGACAACTAAAAAAAAAAAAAATATATATATATATATATAGAAAAAATTAGCTGGGCATGGTGGTACATGCCTGTAGTCCCAGTCACTCGGGAGGCTGAGGCAGGGGATCACTTGAGCCCAGGAGTTTGAGGTTGCTGTGAGCTAGGCTGACGCCACGGCACTCACTCTAGCCCGGGCAACAGAGTGAGACTCTGTCTAGGAAAAAAAAAAAAAAAAAGACAAATCAAGTTTGGACACCACTGGCCCTCTCAACCCCAGCTAGACTCAAAGTCCCTTGAGATCACCCAGCAACTTCTGCTGCCACTACCACAGGGGCCCCTGCAGGGTACTGGTCCATCTTTCACACTGTGGCCCAAGTGCAGAGAAGACACTTTGCCCCTTCCCTGTATAGCCTGTATAGCCCAGTGGAGAGAAGAAACCAGGCCTGACATTCAAACAAGATGTCACCAATGTCCCAGAGATAACAAAAGGGAAAAAGACAGTTATTTATTCCATATCCACGTATTAATATTTGGCACCACCAGATAGCAGGTACAGCAGAGAATGAGGTCGCTACCCTCACGGAGCTTACACTCCAGTGGGGAAGACAGTCAAACCAGTAACACTTTGGTGAACAAGGAAACCGCAGATGAGAGCTGCGCTGGGCAGCCGTGGTGAGGGCGACCGGACCAGGAGTAACTGCGGAGCTCTTCAGAGGGAGCATTTGAGGCTAAGGAGCAGCCAGACATGGGAGAACTGGGGCAAGTGTAGGCTCGAAGTCCCTGAGGCAGAAACAAGCTTGCTGTGTTTGGGGAAGAGAAAAGTGGCCAATTGTAGCTGGAACATAAGGAGCCAGGGGTGGGAGGAGGAGATGAGGTTAGAGTCAGCCCAGGAAAGAACCGGCATTTTATTCCAGTCCATGGGAAGCCACCAAGGGCGGTCCTTTGATAAGAGGAGGGACTCGTCCTCAGGTCCAAATCAGGAGAGAGAAGTTGGGCACAGCAGAGGTGGGACTACAGATTCAGGAGTGGCAAGGTGAGGGAGGGCATCGCCCACGCTGGGTGCTGGGCTCCGGGCTCCTCCATGCAGCAGGAGGCCAGGTGTGGGGACAGAGTGGCTGGAGGTGTGTTGATGAGGTACATCAGGTTCCCAGTGTCCCAGACAGAGCTGCAATACAGCCCTCATGCTCCTGGGTACCTGGCTGTTTCCCTTGAGGGACAGAGGGACTTCCTTGACTGGCCACTCCCCTGTCACTGAGAAGACACTAATAACTGAAGCCTTGACCATCACAATCACAATGTCAACTATAGCCACAATCATAATCACAGTCACCTCCACACCAGCAGGCACAGGGACAGGAGGGGACACCCTCGAGGGCACCCTGACCCAGCAAGCCAGCAGGACCCTGGCCCATTGCTGGGCCCTGGAAGGCAATGGGACTGTCCTGGGACAGGCAGTGGCACGTTGGAGACAGCACCCACTGACTTTCAAGAGCTGATAATGTGACTCTCTTCCAACTCTGCATTCAGTGACGTCACGTGGATAGCTTGAAATTGGCCGTGGTGGAGAGCTTTTGGTTCTTTTCTCCAGTCGGCCAGTTAACCAGCACACACACCTCTGGACAGAACCCCAAGGACAGTTAGAGAAACTGACCCTCTACAGCTGCCACTAGAAAGAGCTGCTTGTGGCACCACTTGCTTTTGTAAGCACAAGGGCCTTGGGCAGGAACAGCAGGAGGAGACGGCCGGCCATGTCCACGGGGCCCTGGTGGGTAGGCTGCATGGTGGGGAATGTCGCTGGAGATGGGAGGTTCACCTGCCCTCAGGACCCACCCACTGGTGATCCAGGGACCCTGGGCCTAAGCTCAGGATGTCAACTTCACCCAGAGCCTATGTTCCAACCCAAGAGCCTAAGGCCTGTGGGCTCCCAGCCGGCTGCCTGACTCACCCTCCTGGAGTAGAATCCTGGGCTGGTTCTGCCCTGGGAGGGACTCAGACCTTCTCCCTATTCCCTGATTCCAGGATGAGCCCAGACCTTGGGCATAACCTGGGCTCAGTGACAAAGATCTCCACCCAGGCCCAGACACAGCCCCTCCTCTTCTGGGCTGTGGCCTGAAGAGGACTCTCTCAGGCCTGCTCAACCCCAGAACCACAGCAAGCCCTGGCCCTTGCGCCCAAACAGGCCCGGAGTGGGGGTGCCCAGCATCTCCCACCTCTGCGGCTGAGGCTTGCCTGCCTGGGAGGCAAAACAGTGAAAAACAAAACCAGATTCAAACCCACTATCAGCTCCTTCTTGCTTTAGTGACATATCTCTGTCTCAGGAAATAAAGCCTAAAGGCCAAGTATATTTTCTGGGGCATTAAATCTCCCCTCCCCTTCTGGGTTCCCTCTTTGATTTGGAGGATTCTTGCCCTTTAAACCCTCCCTCCCCGTTGTACCCAAACACAGGCCCCAGGTCCCCAAGCAGGAGAGGGGGCTGTGAAAGCCCCAGAAACTTCATCTGAGGGCCTAAGGAGGAGGGGCCAGGGCCTTCTATGGCTTGTGAGCTTCGGCAAGACCTTTTCCCTCTCTGGGCCTCAGTGTCCCTATCTGTATAATGAGAGGTTTAGCATTTCCAGTTCTGATATCCCAAGTTAAGGATCCTAATGGAAGTTTAGAGCCCCATATTCAGAGTTGGATGGGTTGGACTTCCTGGATAACTCAGGCCCAGGAAACCCAGGAAGCTTCTCCTAAAACATATACAGCATACCAAGTTCAAATCCCGGAATGTCCTCTTAGCTCTGGCACCTTGTGCTAGTGACTTGGCCTCTCTGGGCCTCAGTTTTGTCATTTGCCAAATGGCAATAACACCAAGTTTGTGAGGATGAAATGGGATGGTGGCAAGAAAAGTGCCTTGTAGAATCCAGTCCTCCTGGGAGGGAAGTTGTTAAGGTTGTTATGGTTACTGTTTTCGCTCCCAGCATCACCCAGAGAGCAATCAGCCTGGCCTCACTCTCACAGCCTTCCCACTGCTCCCACCCGCCCAGACCAGCAGTAGCCCCACGCAAGCCTCCTTCCTGCTGGGAGGGAGGGCAGGAACAGCGGGGTCATCTTGGGCTTTCCACCACAGGGGCCCAGCCCGGACTGGGGTCAAAGGGGATGAGGGAACCATCCTCATGAGAGGGAGGGAGGGAGGAAAGGAGGGGCAAGTGAATCAAAGCTCCAGAGATTTACTGACCCAAGCCGAGGCAGGGACAAGGGTGGGGCCGGCAAGGCGGGGGACGCGGAGGCCCCGCCCTCTGGACGTCAATTCGCGGGGCGGGGCCGCCCTCCCTTCCCCGCGGCCCTCTCCCCGGGACAGGCTCCTCCCGTGGGAACTGCTGTCTCCGCAGCCGGCGCCCGGCCACGTGGATGCTGGGAACCAGGCTGGGCGGAGGGCGGGCGCTTTCCTGGGCAGCAGGGCTGGGCTGCCTGGGGAGGGGCGGCTGTGGGAGGGACCCTCCGCAAGCATCTGGGCGCCCCCGGCCCCTCAGATCTGCAGCCCAGGAGCAGCAGCTGGCGACACCTGGGAGCGCATTAGAAACGCGGACTCTCGGGTCCTGCCCCAGACTTGCTGACTCCGAATCTGCATTTTCACAAGATCCCCAGATGACTCTCACGCACAAATTTGAGAAGCCCTGTTCTGCAAGAGTCTGTCTGAGTTTTTTTGTTTTTGTTTTGTTGACAAAATATCCCTCTATCACCGAGGCTCCGGTGCAGTGGCATCATCATAATTCACTGCAACCTCAAGCGCCTGGGCTCAAGCGATCCTCCTGCCTCAGTCTCCCTAGTAGCTGGGACTACAGGTGCCCATCACCACACCCGGCTAATTATTCTATTTTTAGTAGAGACGGGTCTCACTCCTGCTCAGGCTGGTCTCGAACTCCTGAGCTCAAGCAATCCTTCCACCTCGGCCTCCCAGAGTGCTAGGATTACAGGCGTGAGCTACCCTGCCAGGGCTGAGTTTTTGCAGGTTTATAAAAGAGAATCATTATAGATTTTTTTCCTTTTATTTCTTTACATTTCAGCTGGACATTGTTTTTTTTTTTTCAAAATTAGAAGTGTATAAGATATATTCTCTGTGTCTTATAATGAATTGCACTCCATTACGGGAAAGATGAATGCAAGATATTTGTTACAAAAGGGGGCGTGGGATCTACCAGGGCCAGGATCACCTACTTCTGTTCGCAGTCAATAGCACTGCCCCTGAGGAGACAAGTGGGAGACCATCGCACTCGAACCTGAGGAACTTGGAAGCTAGCAGGGGAGATGAGGCAGACACAAATCACCACCTTCCTGAGCCTCAGTTTCCTCACCCATGAAATGGGCTTGCTCACCACTCCCCGCAGCGTTGGACAGGCTGACTGGGCTGTGGGCAGGGAGGGGCTGTGCCACACCTGGGGGAAGCGAGGTCAAAACACTGGCCCTGGCCAGAAGCAGTGGCTCACACCTATAATCCTACCACTCTGGGAGGCCGAGGTGGAAGGATCGCTTGAGCTCAGGAGTTCGAGACCAGCCTGAGCAGGAGTGAGACCCCCGTCTCTACTAAAAATAGAAAAGATTAGCCGGGCATGGTGGGGCATGCCTGTTGTCCCAGCTACCCAGGAAGCTGAGGCAGGAGCATCACTTGAGCCCAAGAGTTTGAGGTTGCTGTGAGCTAGGCTGATGCCACAGTACTCTAGTCCAGGCGACAGAGCGAGACACTGTCTCAAAAACAAAACAAAACAAAAAAACAAACAAAAAAAAACACCAGCCCTGCTGACATCTCACGGTGGGCAGCTCTGCCTCCTGGTGCTCTCCTGTCCTTCAGAGCCCAGCCTTCGGCCCTCCTCGTTCTCTCTCACAGCTTCATCTTCTTCTCTGGTCTCCTTCTCTCTTGCCTTCTTCCTTACCCCTGCCCCTGCCCCCTAGAAACACTCACCCCTGTCTGAACCTTGCACCAAGTTAGCAAATTAGCCCTGGTCCTGGGGAGAGCAAGCAGGCTCACACACTGGGTCTTTTATGCCAGCCCTGAGAGGTAGGTGATGACACCAAAATGAACAAATGAGGACACTTAGGCTCAGCGAAGGGAAGGGATTTGCACCCAGGTCACCGAGCCAGAAGGAGGCCAAGATGGGATAAGAACTGGAGCTTTGGGCTTCCACTACACCAAGCTTCCTGGGCTGGGGAAACAGAAACCAATTTTCAGTGACCTTGGGGAGGGCTCAGTTCAAAGTCCCACCCCAGGCATCTGGCTATGGCCACCCTCCGCCACACCCTGCAGGATCCGGTTATCGGAGTGCCCGTTCCTTTCTTCCTCAAGCATCCCGTCACTCATCCCACAAATGTTTATTGAGCATCCACACGTTCCCAGGAGCTGCATTACACAGAAAGCAAAACCAGACAACATCCCTGCCCTCCTGGAGCTTCTGTTTCAAGGGGGACACAGGCATTAAGTAGGCAAATCCTCAGCATGTGGACAGCGTTAGGAGCTATGGAACAACAGAGGAGAGGCTATAGCTGCCGTGGGGAGGGGGCTGCTGCTCTAACTGGGTAGTCGGAGAAGGTTCCCTGAGAATAGGGCAGCTGAGGAAAAGACAAGAAGGGATGGAGGAAGCAGCCATGTGGGGGTCGAGGGAGAGCAGTCACCAAGGCCTGGAGACGGCAGTGGCCCCGGGAACATTGAGGAACATCAGGGAGGCCAGTGTGGCTGCCACTGGTGAGGGAGGGGAGGGCAGGAGCAGATCACAGCCTCCAGGCGACTGGAAGGACTTGGCTTTTACTGCAAGTGAGAGGGAGCGTTAAAATGGCATGATCTGACTTGTGCTTTAAAAAGATCACTCTGGCTTGCTGGATTGAAAACAGACTATGGGAGACAAGCCCAACAGCCAGGAGGCTCCGAAAATCCTGGAGAGATGGCGATGGCTTGGACAGTGGAGGTGGCAGTAAGTTGGGGGTTGGAGAGACATCTGGTCAGATTCTATCTGTGTTCTGAAGGTAGAGCCCAAAGGTCTTGCTGGCAAATTGGAAGGTGAAGTGTGTGAGAGAGAAAGGAGTGGAAAGTGGTTTCAGGTTTTTGGCCCAAGATCTAGAAGTTGCCATTTGCTAGGGGAGAAGTAATTCAGTTCGAGGAGTCAGCTTTGGATGTGCAAAGTTGGAGGTGACTATAAACATACACGTAGAGATGTTGAGTAAAATTAGATAAATGAGTCGAGCTTGGCGTTCGAGAGAGAGAGAGAGAGTTCTGGACTGGAATATATAAATTTGGGATTTGCCAGCACAGAGATGGTATTTAAAGCTTGAGACTGGATGAGATCACCAAGGGAGTGTCTGTAGACAGCAAAGAGAAGAGAACCAGGGAGTGAGTCCTGGGGCATTTCACTCTTGAGAGGTTGAGCAGATCAGGGGGAGATGACATAAAGCAGTCAGTGAACTCAGAGAAAAACCAGGACCGCAAGGTATCTTAGAAACCAAGTAACCAAGTGAAGAAAGTATTTATTTTTTTCTTTTTTGGTTCTCTGACCAGAACAAACCCAGCTGTGGCTGTGGCTGGGAGTACACCAAATCCCAACAACTAGACCACCAGGGAAAGAAAGTATTTCAGAGCAGAAAGGATCAGCTGTATCACAGGCAATTTAGATGCCAAGTAAAATATGAAGACAATTAGAATGGGAGAAAAATTTGTAAATCATATATCTGATAAGGGACTCATATCTAGAATACATAAAGAACTCTTACAACTCAGTAAATAGCACAATTTAAAAATGGGCAAAGGAGGCTGGGTGCAGTGGCTCACACCAGTAATCCTAGCACTCTGGGAGGCTAAGGCAGGAGGATTGCTTAAGGTCAGGAGTTCGAGACCAGCCTGAGCAAGAGTGAGATCCCCGTCTCTACAAAAAATAGGAAAATCAGCCGGGCATGGTGGCATGCACCTATAGTCCCAGCTACCAGGGAGGCTGAGGCAGGAGGATCACTTGAGCCCAGGAGTTTGAGGTAGCAGTGAGCTACGATGATGCCTCTGCACTCTAGCCCGGGCAACAGAGCAAGACCCTGTCTCAAAAATTAATTAATTAATTAAATGGGCAAAGGATCTGAAGAGACATTTCTCCAAAGATCCAAATGACCAATAATCACATGAAAAGATGCTCAATATCATTAGTCCTCAGGAAGATGCAAACCAAACCCACAATGAGATACCATTTCACACCCACTAAGGTGGCTATAATCAAACAGAATGGATAATAACAAGTGTTGGTGGGGAGAAGCTGAAGTCCTCAAACACTGCTAGTGAGAAAGTAAAATGGTACGACTGCTTTGGAAAACAGTCTGACAGCTCCTCAAATGGTTAAATAAAAAATTACCAAATGACCAGCAATTCTACTCCTCAGCATATACCCAAGAGACATGAGCACAAGTATCCACACAAAAATTCACGCATGAATGTCCACGGGAGCATTCTGCATAATAATCCAAAAGTGGAAACAACCCAAATGTCCATCAACTGGCGAATGGATAAAGTGTGGCAATCATAGATCCAAAGGCTATTATTGGGCAATAAAGAAAAAAATGGAGCACTCATGCATGCCACAACATAGATGAACCTCAAAAACATTACGCCAAGTAAGAGAAACCAGTCGTGAAAGGCCACATATTGTATGATTTCATTTACATGAAATGTCCAGAATAAGCAAATCCATAGAGACAGTAGATTAGTGGCTGCCTGGGAATTAGGGGAGTGACTGCTAGAGGGTATAGGTTTCTTTTTGGGGTGATGAAAATGTTCCCAAATTGATTATGGTACCGTTTGCACAACTCTGAAAATATACTAAAAACCATTGAATGGAACACTTTATTTCCTTATTTATTTATTTATTGAGACAGAGTCTCCCTCTATTACCTGGGCTAGAGTGCCGTGGTGTCAGCCTAACTCACAGCAACCTCAAACTCCTGGGCTCAAGGGATCTTCCTGCCTCAGTCTCCCGAGTAGCTGGGACTACAGGTGCAAGCCACCACGCCCAGCTAATTTTATCTATTTTTTTTTTTTTGAGACAGAGTCTCACTCCCTTGCCCATGCTAGAGTGCTGTGGCATCAGCCTAGCTCACAGCAACCTCAAATTCCTGGGCTCAAGCAATCCTTCTGCCTCAGCCTCCCAAGTAGCTGGGACTACAGGCATGTGCCACCATGCCCAGCTAATTTTTTCTACATATTTTTAGCTGGCCAATTAATTTCTTTCTATTTATAGTAGAAACAGGGTCTCGCTGTTGCTCAGGCTGGTCTAGAACTCCTGACCTTGAGCAATTCACCTGCCTCGGCCTCCCTGAGTGCTAGGATTACAGGCGTGAGCCATCGTGCCTGGCCTAATTTTTTCTATTTTTAGTAGAGACAGGGTCACACTGTTCCTCAGGCTGGTCTGGAACTCCTGACCTCAAGCGATCCTCCCACCTTGGCTTCCCAGAGTGCGAGGATTATAGGCATGAGCCACCTCGCTTGTTTGAACACTTTAAATGGATGAATTGAATGTTGTGTGAATCATATCTCAGTAAAGGTATGAAAAAAAGGAACTGATGATTCTATTTAGCAATGTGAAGGTCACTGGTGACCTTGACTGCAGCAGTTTTGGTGGAGTGGTGGGACCAGAACCCTGACTGAAGTGTGTGCAAGAGAGAACAGGAGAGCCTGAGGTGCCAAGTGCAGATGCTTTCAAAGAGTTTTGCTATATAGACAAATGGGGTAGAAAGGGATGGAGATTTGGGGTCAAGAGAGGTTTTTTTCTTGGTTTCGTTGTGGTTTTTTGAGATGCAAGAAATGATGTTTTAATGCCGATTGTAATGATCCAGTCAGGGAGACAGGGAAACTGGTTGGAGTGAGGGCCTTGAGCAGGTGAGAAGGATGGTGTGTAAATGGAGAGATAGCCCCAGGAAGGAACAGGTAGGTTCATCCCCAATGACAGGAAGGGAGGCTGAAAATGAAGCCCCAGGCCCAGGTGAACAGGTAGAGTGTTGTTGAGAGTCCAAGGAAATGACCTTTTGATGGTTTCTGTTTGCTTAGTAGGAAGCAGAGTCTTCAGGTGAAGGGAGGATAGTGGAGAAAGGAGAAGGTATGACACGGTCCTACACACCGTGGGAGAGTGAAAATCCTGGGTCATATGGCAAGATTGGCAGACAGCAAGTGCCAAGGGGCCGCCCTGGCGGGTGGTGGGCATGAAATTCAAGTGAGACCAGTCAGCAGGGCTGTGTCTGTCTCCAGCCTCAGTCAGCCATGTGGGATTAACCAGGGCGTGGTTTTGCCAGGTGGATACAATTTAATGAGAGAGGAGCAAGGGGGTTGAGCGTGAGCAAGGACGTACCTACAGCAATGGACCATGGAATCTAAGCTGGTTAAGGAGGAAAGTCAGGACTTGAGGGATGCAAGAAACAATGACCAAAAAATGGAAAGATCAGTGGATTGAAGGTCCTGATGGGTCAAGGAACCACTGGAGTTGGATCTACAAGGAGTGGGCAGGAAAGGCAGGACATGGTATTAAGTAGGCAGGGTACTTGGTTTTGAAATTATGTGGGGTAGGGGTACAATTATTGGTAATGACAAGGTCCATTACCTTGGCCATGAGCACATGAGGTGGGGTGGAGGACAAGAACCACAGGAGGAGGGGATGGGTGATCCTCCTTGGAGAAGGATCATCTGTGTGTGACTGAACTCACTAAATCACCCTCAGAGGCAGGGCCCTGCTATAGCAAGGGCCTAGTTTCAACCAGACCTGAGTATGAAGTCCCTCTTTCCAACTGTGGGGCCCTGCACAAATTACTGAGCTTCTCCAAGCCTCAGTTTCCACTCTTGCAAAGTAAAAGATCACTCCTTTGTCATAAGATTATGTTTGGAAAATTGAGAGACTGTGTGGAAATGCCTAGCACTGTTCCAGGCAGGGAGGGCACTCAGTGACGTAGCCTTAATTAGAACTACACAGCAGTTCCCCGAATGCCTGTCCGGTGCCCTGAAGCCGAGGAGGGGTTGATATAGGGACCAAGACCCTCCCCAGGACCCCTTCTCCCTTCCCACCGTCTCAAATCATAGGTGTGAATGGAAGAACATGACTTCTGTTTTGGTCCCATTTTACAGAATAGGAAACTGGGGTCCAGACAGAGAAAGTGATTATATCACTAAGCCTCAACTGTCATAGAGACTAAGTTCCCTTTTAAAACCAGCTGGATTTGGCTGGGCACGCGTGGCTCACACCTGTAATCCTAGCACTCTGGGAGGCCGAGGCAGGCGGATCGTTCCAAGGTCAGGAGTTCGAAACCAGCCTGAGCAAGAGCAAGACCCCGTCTCTACCAAAAATAGAAAAAATTAGCCGGTCATGGTGGTGCATGCCTGTAGTCCCAGCAACTCGGGAGGCTGAGGCAGAAGGATCGCTTGAGCCCAGGAGTTTGAGGTTGAGGTTGCTGTGGGCTAGGCTGATGCCACGGCGCTCTAGCCAGGGCAACAAAGCCAGGGCAAAAAAACAAAACAAAACAAAACAAAACCCAGCTGGATTTGTAATGAGAAAGATGACTAAAGTAAATAAATAAATGAAATGAAATCAGTTGGAGTCATAATTAAGACAGAAAATTAGTACGGGGTGGGGGTAAGGAGAAGGCTCATATCTGACATCTGAAAGCCAACTAGACTTTTCAGGATGTGCATTCACTAGGACAATTAAAAGCTGGTCTTGGTGAAAATGAAAGACCCTACTGGGTATACCCCTGCTCTCTCTCAGCTTTCTACAACCCCAAGTCACCCCTACCCCCATCAGAGTGATGGCCAGTCCCTGTGATTGGGCAAACACTGAAACAATGGGCTTTGGGAATGGAAGTGTCAACAGAAGGGTGATTCACAACTTGACAACCCATGAATTTGTTAATTGCTCTTCCTAGCCCAGACGAAGGAGAGAGGAAAGGGATCTCAGAATTTCCTTCCTTAGAAAACTTGATTTACTACTAGCCAGTATGAGTGTTAAAAAAAAAAAAAAAGAAAGAAAACTTGATTCAAGTGTGAAGGGTGGGCATAGCACCAGGGGTCCCCACAAGGCCCTGCCCCCTGACTGGTTTCCAGCCTAGCTAGTCCCTCTAGGGTAAATCCCTCCTGCTTTCTGTGAATCCCTCCTGCTTTCTACCCAGTTCCCACATCTATAAAGTGACAAGAGGGTGAACAAAATGATTCAAAGTCCCTCCCAGCTCAAGCCTTCAGAGTTCTAGGAATATATGGCCTGGTACCTTCTCTGCTGCCATGGGGCAGAAGTGGATCCCTAAGACCCAGTGGAAATGTCACCTAATTAGGGAGGCCTTTCATGATCACAACATCTAATAATGTGCATCAATAGCTCTAGTTCTCTCTGTCTTGCTGTATCTCTTTCTCTCACCCTCATACATGTTTTTCTCCTTCCCATAACCCTACTATATTTTCTTCTTAGCACTGTCAGAAATGTCTAATTTATTTGTTTACTTGACTATATTGTCTTTCTACATTAGAACTTTCTAGAAGGGCAGGGACTTTGCCTATTGTTTCTCAGGGCCTAGCCCAGCACCTGGCACACAGTAGGTGCTCAGTGTATATATGTTGGCTGATAAAGGAATTAATGGAAGGATTTTGTGTATGGTGCCAGGGCTATGCCAAGCACGACTCTAATCTTTGCCAACTCTTCTAAGAGGAGTGGTTGAAAAATAGGAGTCTGGAGTCAGAAGACCTGGATTTGAGTCCCATACTGCCCATTAGTGGTTGTATGACCTTAGACAAATCACTTGACCTCTCTAAGCCTCGGTTTCTTCATCTGTAAATTGGGGATAATGATCCCACATCTTGAGGTGAATCTTTAGGAATTAAAGGTTATGTATGTAAAGTGATCTGGAGCATAGTAAGGCATTCAATAAATGTTAGTTTCCTTTTTTCCCCCCTTCCTTTGCTGGGGTATGGAGGTGGGGATAAGACACAATGCTGTGGTTGAGCTTCAAGCTCTTTCATCAGTAGCTTTAGGGAGACTTGTTAGGTCAAGAGTTTGGAGACTGTGGACTCAGCCAAAGCAGATTTCTTCTTTTTCTTACCGTTCAAGAGAAGGCAAAACAAAGCAAGCAACTGCACTGAGGACAGTGGAAGGGACTTCCCAAGGTCACATGGCCAAGGACTAAAGCAAGCAGTGGGTCCCCTCCCTGAGGACCAGAGGAAGCCCCTGATCCCAGACAAGATAGTGGGAGGGGATATGGGCAAAGTCTTGCTTGGCCTGGCCTCCAGAAACAGGAAGTGGCTGCTCTGTTCCCAGAGTCAGGTTCCTGGATTCTAGTCTCAGGTCTGTCAGAGTCAAGCTGGTGACCCTGGGATATAGTTGACCATTTCTAAGTCTTGGTTTCGCCTTCTGTAAATTGGTGTATTACTCCTTCCCAGCCTGCCTTATGGGAGAACGGAAGAATGTTAGGAGAATGATATTTAAGATTAAATATTGCAGTGATAAACCAGAATCAATTCTGAACTTTTGCCACAGCACATATATTTAAAACCAGAAAAAAATGAATTTAAAAGTAACGATAAAAAGCTGCCTCCTCTAGGCTCTGTGAAGTGTGAGACAAAAACATGTAAACATACCATGCATCCTCTAGCTCCAGAAAGGTGCTGGGTGTGTGCAGGTCCCCTGGCAAGAGTATGACACAGATTCTAGAGCCTGGTTCAACGCCAGGGCTGGACTAGTTTGCTGAGTGACAATCACACCCCCTCTCTGAGCAGACTTTCTCTTCAATGCTGGCCGTGCTGTGGTTTGCAAGGACCAGTCAAGAGAGTGTGTTAGAAAGGATCTACCTCAGTAGACCCAGTTTGTTACCTTTCCTTGACTCAAAACCGCCCGCGCATGAGTGCTGTGCGGAGGTGAGGGCCCTCTCTTTGCGTTTCTGAAAATAGCAGTTGACCAGGACAAGGGCAGGTGATTTCTCAATTTCTTCCAGCGCAAAAACAAAACTACATAAACAAAAACAAAAACAAAAATATCTGGAATTTCTCAGCTGTCTGACTCCGCCACAAATTCCGCAGATCACTTCCCCGCCGCCTGCCCCTGGAGGGCGCTGTCCCTTTAAGTCTAGGCTCGCTCGGACCAATCACACTGCACAGAAGTTCTTTAAGGCCCAAAGGAGGGAATTCAGCCGGAGAAGGAGGGCGGGGCAGGGGCGTGCCTTCCAGCCAATCGGAATCTTCCTAGAGAGCAGAGACTCACGTGCAAAACTCTGCTGACCAATGGCAGGGGCGTCAGAGGCGGGGCGGCTCCTGCTGCGTGACAGCTGCCTGGACCAATGGGCATGTCGCCCGCGGCCTATAAGAGTCGGCAGGGCCCTGGGCTACCGGCTATAGGGTCGGTTAGTCGCCGCCGTCCGAGGTTTGCTCTGGGTTTGCCTCACCGTCGCGGCCGTCCGGTCCCTGTCTCCGCACCCCCCGCCTTGGCCCCTGCGCAGCCGCTCTCCCTGCCCTCCTCCCCTTAGCTATCCCCCGGTTTCTGTCGTCTGGGCCCCGGGGCCGGGCGAATGATGCCGTCGGAGAGCGGAGCTGAGCGCCGGGACCAGGGGGCTGCGCAAGCGGGGACGGCTGCGGCCTCGGCGGTGGCCACGGCAGCCCCGGCAGGCGGCGGCCCCGACCCGGAGGTCTCGTCGGCCTTCCTCGGACGGCACCTGAGCGGGCTGGGCTGGCCACAGGTGAAGCGACTGGACGCGCTCCTGAGTGAGCCGATTCCCATTCACGGGCGCGGCAACTTCCCCACGCTGAGCGTGCAGCCCCGGCAGATCGTGCAGGTGAGAGGGCACCGGGCGCGGATGTGGGGGATCTATCCTGAGGCTCTGGTGGCTGGAAGGCACTTGGAATCTGTTCTCTGGACAGCTAGGGAAATTGAGGAACCGCATCAGAGGCTGTAACAATTGCACAGTGCGTTAATGGTAGACCAGAACTCTTCTCCCTGCATCTAATAATTCTTCCCCACTTGACTTTTCTGTCCCCTTTCCTGTGAAACCCTGATTCCCCACGGACCACTCACCCAGGCCCTGGCTGGGAGAGAGGAAGAGAATGGAGAAAGCCTCAGGGAAGAACAACCCTGCCTGCTAGGACAAAAGATGCCAGATAGCCCTGGATAGATAGGTGTGCATGGTTGGGTCCAAAATAGCTTTTTGGACTCTTCCCCAACTTGGCATCCCTGGCCCTCACTCCGCCTTCCATTTCTCTACGTTCTAGGGGCAGACTCTGTCCTTGTAGCTCCCACAGCCCTTGGCTCAAGAAACTACCCCCCACACACACACACAAACATACACACAGCACCCCCCCCCGGAAAAGCCCAGAAATCCTTGCAGATACTCCCTCCCCAAGACTGAAGGCCAACCCAGGTCTCAGGCCACAAGCTCCACATCCTCTCTCCTGAGAAACAGAAGAGAATTCTGGCAACCTCTCCCTCCTTTCAGACTCCAACTCCCCCTTTTGCCTGACCCTCAACGATCCCAAAAGTGCTCTTTCATCTGTAAAGCCCAGGTGCTGTCATTTTCTGAAATACTAGAATATGCTAATTATTGTACCCATTTTATAGCTGAAGAAGCTGAGGCCTTAAGAGGGACAGTGAGCTACCTAAGATTACCTAATAAGGTGAAAACCAAACCCAGGGAATCCTGGGTCTTCCCAGGAGCAAGTTACCACTGCAGGTTCAAGGTTTTCCTACCCCCTCCCTAGCTTCTAAGTCACAGGGGAGTCCCCTGATAAAAGAAACCAGTAAATCCAGGGACAGTTCCTGTGACTCCCTGCCAGCAGATGGACTTTCTGGGGAAGCAGCCAATACAAGCTAGGTGAAGAAGGCCTTTCCTCTGCCTCCTACCTTAGCTTCCAGCAGAGGGGGAGGAGTGCCTGCTGGGGGATTACCTCTCCCTCCCTCCCAAGGAACAAGGAATGGGAGGGGGTGGGGGCAGGCAGATTCTCCTGGGCTGACTCACTGCAGCCCAGTGGTGCTCGCTGAGGCATTCCTCGGCCGCTCTGCTCACTGTCATCTGGGTAATTAAGAAACCAGTCGAGGCTTTTCTCCCCAGGACAGTCAGGTCAACCCTGGGGCCCCAGCTGCTGCACCTCCAGGATGGTGGCCCCAAGCATGGTGGGGGAGGGGAAGGTGGAGCCCAGTGTGGCAGCTCCCCTCTGCAGGGACAAGCGGTGTCCTGGAGGGTCGGTCTATGCCCCTGTCGGTATGATCCAAACTGCTTTTACAGGTACCTGCTCTGTGCTAAGCCTTGTCATTACACTAGGGGCACACATGTGACTAGGACCCAGCCTCCTTGCCGTCAGGTGCTCCCAGCCAGGTGGGGACGACTACAGGTCAATAAGAGCTGACTTTACAATGTTGATTGTAGTACCATGTCCTTCTAGACCAGGGTCAGAGATATCACAGTATAAGGAGCTGTTGGTTTTGGTGGGGAAAGGTGGTGGAGACTTCAGAGCTGGAGTGAGAAGTTGGACATCTGGATTCACAGCCTGGACTGTTTGTCAGTTCCCTTTGCTGGGCTAAATGTCTCCATCTGTTCAATTGGGACAGATTGGGCTGCTCTCCAACACCCTTTCTGGTTCCAGAGTCCAAAGGGAACAGGTGCCTTCACCTAGCCTGTACAGCTGCCTCCACAGGGAAGAAAGTCTGAGAGGGAGTGTGGGGCTGGGAGCTTCAAAATCTGTTGGAGTGGGTGTGGTGGTGGTGGTGGGAGACGAAGAGGAGGAGGAGCAGGAGCAGGGCGGTGCTGGTTGTTGCCTCTGGACTTTTCAACAGTGCTGAGTTGTCCTATGGCTCAAGAATTGAAACCTTTCTCCCTCTCCACCCCCACAAGGCTTTGCCTATAGCTGCAATCTGAGCAGCTGTGGATGTTCTTGCTTGTACCTGGGCTAAAGGGACCCACCCTCCCATAGGAGGCCCCCCTTCCTATAGCTCTCAGAGGCACAGTTCTAATTAAGCTCAGCCACTTATTGGCTGTGTGACCTTGGACAAGTCCTTTGCCTTCTGGGGGCCCAGAGGATTGGATCAGAGACAGTCTGATCTCTGCAGCTGCAGCCAGAGGGCCTGCATTAGGTGGCTGTGAGTTGTGTAAGCGTGCTGCCTGACCGTGCCTATTGGTCTCCCTGCAGGTCTCAGCAGCCACCTGGAGCAGAGCAGTATACTCATTGCCCCTCCATGGCTGGAAAGTCTGATTCAGGAGCCTCCAAGCTGCCCTACAGTCCTTGGGTGTGGCAGTATCTGGGGACTGCCTGCCAAACTGGCTGTAGTCACACCTGGGAAAAAGACAACAGCCGCTGGCTGGCTGACACAGCTGGCCCCATGGCCCTGACGCAGGGGATTTAACGAGGGGACTGCTACCTACTCACCAGGCCAGATGCCATGCCCTGGGGTGGGCACTGGCCTGGGAGCAGAAACTAGCACTGAGTAAGGCTCAGTCAGCTCTAATGGGACTTGGGGAGGGGTACTTGGGTCTGCTGTACAGATCTGGCAGGGTCCTTGGACCAAGGTCTCTGGCCCATTTAGGTACAGCTGCCAGCTGACAGGTGTGGGTTCGAAGTGCCACAGGCTGGACACATAGCAACTAGCCCTATCTGTCTGGCCAAGGCACCCCCTGACCCTCACCTTCCTGCTCCCCAACCACTCCAGCTCTGGGCTTCAGTGACTTGAGGGTTGCCCTGACTTTGACATGCTGAAAGGGAAGGAGGATTAGAACAATAGTCTCTAGTCTCTGCTCCTTCTGAACCCTAGGGCTGTAATGTGGTAGAAAGAGGGTAGGCTTTGGGGTCAGCCATACCTGGGTTTGAAGGCACCTCTGCATGGTCTTGGGCAGGTGGCTTCACTCTGTGAGCCTCAGTTTCCCCGTCTGTAGCATGGAGATCATAAGATCTTTCCCTCATAGGTTCTGGTAGAAGGTCCAGTGCCTGGCAATCACTAGGTGCCTAACCTCCCCTACTCACCACCCCTGACCCCCTCATGTTCCTGATGGCCCGTTGCTTACCCCCGTTGCCATGACAATATCTTTCCCTGGTACAGGTCCTCCTCCCGGAAGTCTTCCTAGAGGGTGCCGCCCGCCTCGGATTGCCCCACCACGCTTGCCTCCTCAGCACTTAGTGCATTCTTTGCAGTAATTCCCTGGGAGGCAAGGACAGCCCAGCCTGGAGCTGGGTGCTGACTTGGCAGCAAGGTGGGGTTGCAGAAGCACTCAGGGCAGGAATGCTGCCTGGTCACTTCTGGAACAACTTGGGGTTGCTGAGAAAGCTGAATGTCTGACCCTCAACTTCACTCTTCTCCCGACCTGGTGCCTTAGCCCAGGGAGATGCCTCTAGCTAAAAGAACAGGTTCAAGAAGATTGGTAGGTTTACCTGTCATGTTTCTGTGCCATCAGACCTGGGGGTAGCCCTCTGACAGGGTCCTTCATCTCTTCCCACTTAGTGTGGGCACCTTCCTGAGATATCGACCTATCCTCTCTTCCAACAGTGCAAGGGGGTCTGGCTTTAACTTCTAGCCCTGCCTCATCTGAATGGCTTCTCCTCTGAGCCTTAGTTATTTCCTCATCTGCAAAATGAGTATATTTGCCTCACTGGCACCTCGTAAGGATGAATTAGAATGAGTGCATTGTAGTCAAAAGAACATGAATAGACTTGAGAATCCAACTAACCTGGGTTCTAGTCTCAAGCTGGCTGCTCTATGACCTTGGACGTGTTTCTCAACCTCTGTGCCTCAGGTCCCCCATCTGTAAATTGGAATAATAATACTCAAACCTAGGATTATTTTGAGGGTTAATGTGGTAACAAATGTGAATTGCTAACAATATTTCCAACACATTTGAGCAGTTAGGCTGGGCGCAGTGGCTCCCGCCTGCAATCCTAGCACTCTGGGAGGCCGAGGCAGGAGGATTGCTTGAGCCCAGGAGTTCGAGACCAGCCTGAGCTAGAGCAAGACCCCATCTCTACTAAAAATAGAAAAAATTAGCTGGGCAACTAATATATAATTTAAGAAAATTTTTAAAATATTAAAAAAAAAACAAAACGGCCGGGTGTGGTGGCTCACGCCTGTAATCCTAGCACTCTGGGAGGCTGAAGCGGGTGGATCGCTCAAGGTCAGGAGTTCGAAACCAGCCTGAGCAAGAGTGAGACCCTGTCTCTACTAAAAATAGAAACAAATGAATTGGACAACTAAAAATATATAGAAAAAATTAGCCGGGCACGGTGGTGCATGCCTGTAATCCCAGCTACCCGGGAGGCTGAGGCAGAAGGATCGCTTAAGCCCAGGAGTTTGAGGTTGCTGTGAGCTAGGCTGAAGCCACGGCACTCACTCTAGCCTGGGCAACAGAGTGAGACTCTGTCTCAAAAAAAAAAAAAAAAAGCATTTGAGCAGTTAGCACAGTGCCTGGCATAAAACTCTTCTATTTACAGTTTTAGAGAGGTAGAATAGCATAGCATTAATAGTTAAGACATAGACTCTGAATTTAATTCTCAACTCTGCATTCATCAGCTGTGTGCCTGTGGACTCATTCCTTGGCCTCTCTGGACTTCTAGCTGTAAAGTGGGAATAATAGGATTACTGTGAGCATTAAGTGAGTTTCTATCTTAATGTGCTGATGCTTAGATCAGGACTTGGTGCTTAGTAAATTTGTTACATGGGTTTGCTATTATTTTTGCTGTTCTGAGTCATTGCTCCAATTGGGCCATTCTCCAGATTAGGAAATCAAGGCTTAGAGAGTTAAATGCCTTTCCAAAGGCACAACAGCTGGTTAGTGGCCAACAGCAGTTGATGTTACTGTGATGATTACAAGTTTTTAGTGCACCGCTGGGGCGCAGGCTCCTGATACCTCTCCCTCCTGCCCTCCCCTCTGCAGGTGGTCCGCAGCAGCCTGGAGGAACAGGGACTACGAGTGCACAGTGTGCGGCTGCACGGCTCTGCTGCCAGCCACGTGCTGCACCCTGAGAGCGGCCTGGGCTACAAGGACCTGGACCTGGTGTTCCAAGTGGACCTGCGCAGTGAGGCGTCCTTCCAGCTGACCAAGGCAGTGGTGCTGGCCTGCCTGTTAGACTTCCTGCCAGCCGGGGTGAGCCGGGCCAAGATCACACCACTGACACTCAAGGAGGCGTACGTGCAGAAGCTGGTAAAAGTGTGCACGGACACGGACCGCTGGAGCCTCATTTCATTGTCCAACAACAGCGGCAAGAACGTAGAGCTCAAGTTTGTGGACTCTGTGAGACGCCAGTTTGAGTTCAGTGTAGACTCCTTCCAGATCATCCTGGACTCCCTGCTGCTCTTTGGCCAGTGCTCATCCACGCCCATGTCCGAGGCCTTCCACCCAACAGTGATAGGTGAGAGCCTGTACGGGGAATTTGCTGAGGCCCTGGAGCACCTGCGGCACCGTGTCATTGCCACTCGCAGCCCCGAGGAGATCCGTGGCGGCGGCCTCCTCAAGTACTGCCACCTCCTGGTGCGGGGCTTCCGGCCTCGGCCCAGCACTGACGTGCGTGCCCTGCAGCGCTACATGTGCTCCCGCTTCTTCATCGACTTCCCAGACCTGGTGGAGCAGCAGCGCACCCTGGAGCGCTACCTGGAGGCCCACTTCGGTGGGGCTGACGCCGCCCGCCGTTACGCTTGCCTGGTGACGCTGCACCGGGTGGTCAATGAGAGCACAGTGTGCCTCATGAACCATGAGCGCCGCCAGACCCTGGACCTCATCGCCATGCTGGCGCTCCAGGCGCTGGCCGAGCAGGGCCCGGCTGCCACTGCTGCCCTCGCCTGGCACCTTCCAGGCCCCGATGGGGTTGTGCCGGCCACTGTCAATTACTACGTGACCCCTGTGCAGCCTCTGCTGGCTCGGGCCCACTCCTATCCCACCTGGCTGCCTTGTAACTGACTCAGACCCTGGCCAGAAGGGAAGGGACTGGGCCTAACAGCATGGGGTGGCACCTCCAGGAGTGTGTGGAGGACATGACCAGAGACAGGCAGCCTGTGCCAGGTGGCCCAGCACTGCTGTAGGGTTGGGCCTTCAGTGGAACAGACCAGACTTCCCCGAATGAGGCCCCTGTGGGCTTAAGGGCAAGCTGGGGTTCTTGGCAGGAGGATCCCTTGGTGGCAGTACCACACTTTGGGACCAGCATGATTGTGGGTGCAGAGGCTGTTTGTCTTGAGAATCAATTGCCCTCAGGAGACAAAGCAATTCGGGGCGGCAGCTTCAGTGCCTAACACCTGGGGTTGATTTCCATGGCCTAAAAGGGTCTTTTTGACTAGAGCCAGTACACAGTGATCCCAGCAGCCTCCGAGCGCCTGCAGCCCACACATTGGCGAAAATATGGTATGTTATGGGGACTACTCACTTTGGGTCAGGCTGGGCCACTAACAGGGCCTGGTGGTCCAACCTGGCTCATCACTGCGAGGAGGAGAATGGAGGCACAAGGCAGATACCTGAGTTTGGGGAGGGGTGGGTTTACCCTGGTCTCCTGAAACCCACACCCCAACCTGTGAAGTGAGGTGTACCACGTACTGGAGCCCAGCAGCCCAGGTGGGCCACAGCCCAGGCTCCTTCCAGTGTGTCGCTCCCTTCCCTTGTATTGTGAGAAGCCCTCCTGCCTAGAGTTTGTTCTTTGGAGGGTGCTGGGCCCAAATTTGCCACAGTAAAGTCAAGTGCACCCACCCTACTGGCTTGGTTACAAGCTCTCAGATGGGGGAAGGGAGCCACCCCCACCTCCTTCTCTATCCCTCTGGATTTGTTGCTGTTTTGCACTCTCAACACCTGCCAATAAAAGTTGTCCACACTGAACCTGGTGCCATGCTTTCTCCCAGGAGAAGGACCTTCCATGGCTATGGGGGCTGCAGCTGCCTCCCCGAGTCTAAGCATGGCTTGTGTTGTAGGAGGGGACATTTGTGAGGGGGGGTTGAAGCCTGGGCTGTGGCTGGGGAACTGGCCCTCCTCCCCTCCACACCAGCCTCAGCCTGACAACCGTATACTGGGAGCTCGTGTCTACATGTGTGACTTGTTACCTGCACATTGCCTCAGCAGGCCTAGAACTCATGTTAAAGAGCAAATATTTCAATGTCTTCTACCTAGAATCCTAATGGCTCTGGACCGGCCTTATACTCCAGTGCTCAGGGCTGCTTAACCACAGCTCTGCTCACCCCATCTCTGCCCAGGGGGAAGCTGAAGAACAAGCTGGCTGAGTCTGGACTGGAGGCCCCTCTAGTAATGGCTGATGTGACTAGGGGACTTCTAGGGTCCCCCAGAGCCTGAGCCCAGAAAGGATCTCTCTACCTGGAGAGGCTCCCTCAATCCTCTAGCTCCCTCCCTCACCCCCAAGTGACAGATATGCCCTGACTTGCTCTAAGCAGATCCCCTGGAGGGACAGGGTCTCTTCAAACCCAGTTGGGGCCATGCCAGGCTGTCTGGGAGTGTCAGCCACAAGCTCCTAGGGAGCTGTTCCCTCAGGGCACTGGCCAGTCATGGCCTGGACGCTGCCCACTGCTTACCCAGCCTCTTTGATCCAGGGATTGCAAAGCCCTTAACAGATTCAGCCTCATTAGGATCCTCTGAAGTGGTAACTTTGATGGTTCCAGCCAGAGTGGAAAAAACAAGGCCACAGAGGAGGCCCCAGGTCACCAGTGTGAATCCAGTCACCTCACCTGCTCTGTGGGTCCTTGCTGGGTACCCTAAGATCTTCTGTTGCTGGGCTCAAAATGGCTAGAAGGGCTGGCAAAGGCAGAAAGGCTTCCTTTATTTGGTGACTGAAAACAGCCTCCCACCCCAATCCCAGCTGTGCCCACCCAACTAGGTCCTGGGAAGGACTAAGTCTGTCCCACCACCTGAGCTGGCCATCTGAGCCTTGGTGTGAGGGCGTACTCACAGTGTAAACACAGCAGGCGTGGCTGTTGGGCTGGGGAGTGGGTTCCCTGGATGTGCTTGTTTTAGGCGGTGAAAAAGCAGAAAGCCATGTGGGACATGTGCGCATACACTGCAGTTAGCCAACCGTGTGCCAGATGCCATTCTGGGGTTAGGAATACATCAGCAAGAAAGAGTCAGAGATCCCTATCCTTGTGAAAGTTACATTCTAATGGGGTAGATAGGAAACCAAATTACATGGTCTTAGAAGGTCAGTGATATGTAAAAATCTATACAGCAGGATAAGAGATTGGAAGTGCTGAGCTTTGCATATTGAAAGAGAAATCAGGGTGCACCTCATTGAAAGGTGAAGGGAAGTGAGCCATGCAGACATCTAAGGAAAGAGCTTTCCAGGCCCAGCCAACTTGCCTGTGAATGTACATGTGTCTGGCTGGCCTCATGCAGGCATGTGTGCTTACTGATACTGGTATGCACACGCACACAGGCATGAGGAATTAGGGGTATGTGAGACCAGAGTTAACAGTACCAGCCCCCATTCCTGGCATGCTTAACTCCAGATCAGCCACTATGTCAAGGTCTTCCTGATCATGATCTTTTTTTTTTCTTCTGTTGCCCAAGCTAGAGTGCCAGGGCGTCAGCCTAGCTCACAACAAATGGGCTCAAGCGATCCTCCTGCCTCAGCTTCCCAATTAGCTGGGACTACAGGCACGTGCCACCATGCCTGGCTAATTTTTTCTATTTTTAGTAGAGACGGAGTCTCACTCTCTTGCTCAGGCTGGTCTCGAACTCCTGACCTCAAGTGATCCTCTTGCCTTGGCCTCCCAGAGTGCTAAGATTCCAGGCATGAGACACCACGCCCAGCCATGATCTCTCATTTCATCCTCGCAAAAATGCCACACAAGAGAAGTGTTATTTCCATCTTACAGACACGGAAACAGACCAGAGAGGTCAAAGAGGTTTGTCCGGATCCCAGAGCCATTGCTGTTAGCCCCTGCATCATCCTGCCCCTACAGTGTGATTTCACAGGATGGTCGTGACAGGACATCTCCTATACATATATGTGACAATAGGGCATATTTGACATTACTGTGACATTTGTCATTTTACATACTATGGCAGAGCATCACAGTGTATCAAGACATACATTTTCTTGATGGACATGTGACACTAGCCATGGCTTGTGGTGACTGGGGTCCATGGTAGCACAAGCATGCCTCTGAGTGTGTTTGGGAGTGGTGCAGTGTTTCCGGGTGTAAGAAAAACACTGACCCAGTGGCTGACATTGTTCCTCTCATGGACAATTCCTGTAGCCATCTAAGTCACTAGGACAGGCAGGAATCAGAAACTGGGAATGAGAACCAGCAAGGGGAAGGCTGGGAGGAAAACCCTGTCCCCCACTTTCCAACCCCATGGTGCTCTCCAAGCCATAATCCACCCATGTCCTCTGGCGCAGTGGGTGGAGGGAGCTCCTGAGGGGGAAGCGCATTGCTGTGGACTCTGGGGAAAAACACACACCCCCAGGCAGTTACATCATATGCTGGCCCCTCCAGATCCACTCTCCCCACTTCTCCCTGCTCTGGGCGCTGGGGAGGCTGACATCTAGGGACTCTGCATCAATGGCTCCCTTGTTCCCTGGCTTCCTTGTTGGGTCTGCCAATGAGAGGCCCCAGCAGGAGACTGAGGGGGGAGGAGGAGGTGTTTATTCTTCTTGCTCCCTCTCCAACAGGCTGTCGTGGTTGGCCACATCCCTCATCCAAAGGCCACTGTCCCTGTCAGGGGCTGCCTCCCCCTAGCCCTTCAGGCCCAGCAGTTGTAAAGACTTCCCACTGTTGCCAGCCCCAGAAAGCTGCACCATCTCAGCCCACACCTTTGGAAATAGTCCCATTTTATCTTTATTTTTTTTGAGCCAGAGTCTCGCTCTGTTGCCCGGGCTAGAGTGCCGTGGCATCAGCCTAGCTCACAGCAACCTCAAACTCCTGGGCTCAGCCTCCTGAGTAGCTGGGACTACAGGTGCGCGCCACCAAGGCTGGCTAATTTTTTCTATTTTTAGTTGCCCAGCTAATTTTTTTTCTATTTTTAGTAGCGCAAGTCTCACACTTGCTCAGGCTGGATAGTCCCTTTTTAAAACTCCTCCCAGTTCGACTGTGCCAGGTCTCCTGTTGGGACCCTGACTGACAGACAGGTCTGTATAGTCACCAGCACAGTCACTATCCCCACTGGCCACTGTGCCACCATGTTGTCACCAATGTGCACAGCCTCCCTCAGTGTCACACAGTCTCACATCCATGAACTTCCTCATCTTATTCTTTAATGGGGAAGACTTCCTGTGGGGGGGATCAGCTGTGAGCCAGGCCAAGGAAAAAATCACTCTGCAACCAGTCAACAGGTCCAGATTGCCAAACAAAACTAACCAGAAACCACCAAGGAACTGCCAACTTAAAGAGCTATGACAGACACAAAGGAAAGGCAGCAAGGACACTTGCAAAGTCAACCTCAGAACCACATGCATTTACCTCACATTATTGCAATTTATTCTTCCTGAATGTAGAAATCAAGAGACTGATTCAATATGCATTCTCTTTGCAAAATTCTACAAGTTCTGGGTTGCGTGTGAGTAAATGTGTCCCCCTTCCCTCTATTATCAGGATATTTGAATAAATATGTTTCCTTTTTTTATTTAAAACTTTAAAACCTTGCTTAGTTTTATGTTGCCACCACCTCTTCCTGGGAAAGAGGTGTGTCCCCCACCAGGAGACAGGTGATTGTCTGAGGGGCCACAGGCACACTCCGCGAGGGGAGAACAAGGACAGTGGATGAAGGAAGGCAACTGAGGGACTTCTCAGACCACCATTTTTGCTCAAACAGGCCTCTCAATAAACTTCAAAGCAATGACATCTACATAAATGGGGACCCCAGCTGTGCCATGACTTAAGAATGATGATGATATCTTTAAAGGAATCCTTTTCATTTCACATTGGCAATGCTTGCTGCACTCTTAAGTAATCTGATTGCATCTCAGGGACCTGTAGTAACGTCTCTAGTTGTACAGCCAAAGTCAAATGTGGCGCATATAAAGAAATTCATAGTGTGGACAAGTTCCCCAGGACCCAGCCCCTTGCCATGGCGAAGTGAAGGGCTCCCATAAGGAGAGCACTGAGGTTGTGTAGGGTCAATTCTCAAAGTCTTCCTGAAGGAGATGCCCAGGGAAGAAGCAGAATCCAGGAGTCCAGAGCCATACAGTCGAGGCTCCCAGGAGCTGGGAGGAGCTGGAAAGGATAATAATTCCAAGAGCTTTAATTACTTCTTTCCCACAGCCACCCTGCCCCACCCAAACCCTTCAACCTCTGCTTCCAGAGGGGCCACTGTGGAGAGAAGGTGCAGGAGGCAGTGTTATGGAATGGGGGCTCCATGACTCTGGAGGCAGAGGTTCCCTTGGGCCTTTGTCCTTGGCTGGGATCCCCACTGGTCTGAGCAGCTGGAATGGAATGTTCCTGGGATGAAAAGCCTGCCCCTCCTCCACCTCTCCCCTTATGGAGTTCCCCAGGGCCCTCTCCAGGGACTCCTGATATGGAGATGCTCTAGAGGAGCAAAGGCCCACGCTGCCTGGGGGGTGTCCTGGCAGCCTCTCCTCGCAGAGGCGGATTGGCTCTATCATTTACAGATCTTCACTATGGGCTAGGCACTTAGTGTGACTACTCATTTAATTCTCAGAAGTTATTTCCTCCCTAGCTCTTCTCAAAAGTAGAAAACAAAAACACACAAACAGAAGAAACTGTCTCAGAAAACGGAAGTCATTGCCCAAGTTCCCTCAGCTGAGAGGTTCCAAGCTAGGACTGAATCCCAGGCCTGTCATGTTCCACCTGGGACCCTTTCTGCTCCCACCATGGAGGAACGTGTTACCCTCCTCTTCTGCCACCCCAGGCTCTTTGCCTCCTTGGCACCAAACTTTTCAGCCCAGATGTGCAGAGAAAGGAGACAGCCCTCCAAGGAAGCCTTTGGGAGGCCTATTCCCTGAGCATCTTTGGCCCACCCTTGCCAGAAGCCAAGTGTGCTGACTCAGACTGACTCACGCCCCAGGGCCCAGACAACCAGGCTGGGGTATGCCCAGACTCTGGGCGGTGGGAGCACCTTCTGCCACCCCCATGGCATCCCATCACATCGCTCCCCAGAGCCGACTAGAGGTCACTACACACAGCCTTGAAGGTGGGAGCCCAGAAATCTGCCCGCATGGATCCCTTATTAGCCTGATGAACAAATCACCACATAGCCTGATGCTTAAGGGATCTCCCACTTACAGGTTCTATGTCTTTGGGCAAGTCACCTGCCTTCCCTGTTTCCTCATGTGGGGAAATGGGGATAATAACCCTTACTTTGCAGAGTGGTTGGGAGGACTGAGCCAGATAATGGGCGTAAAGTGCTTAGCACAGCACCTGGCATAGAGGAGGTGGTTAATTAATATATTATGCCAGAACTAAGGGTTCCCCTCCCCCATAACTCCCAGCCAGGGTGTGGTCAAGGACTAATGGGGAAAAAACAGGTTGGGGATCTCCAGACTTTCCCAAATCCTCCCTCTCTGGCCATTAAGGCAGGGAGCCTCTCCTTCAGCTCTGAGAAACCTGGGCACCTGAGTCCACCTAGAGGAACTCAGCTGAAAGGGTCAGGGAAGGGGATCCTCCCAGACACTGCCAACTGCAGGCTTGGAGCACCTTGGCCATGTCCTGTCACTTCAGCCTAATCTCTAGGAGGCAACCTTGGTCTCCACTGGCAGCAGATCTGGTGTTCTGATCAATTAGGTGTAACAAATCTGTGAATAGAGAAATGACTGTAGTCTTTCACTGACGGTGACTGCCAACAAGGGCAACCTCTCTTTCCAGGAAGTTTTACCTGATGGACCTTCTGCCTGGAGTCCAGGGCTTGGCCCAGCCAAAGAGGCCTCCTTTGCTCCCCTTTCCAAGTAGACCCCAGTCCCTAGGGAGCCAGCCATGGGCACAGCTTGGGCCTCCAATCCAGCCCTAACTAGGAAGCCATCACTGGAGCCACATCCCACCCTCGGGCCACGCTGACCTACCGCATTTCCAGATCCCTACAGCTCAAGGCCTAGGAAGCCCGGGGACTACTGGAAAGGGGGATGATTGAGGGCAGGGACAATGGGGACCGAACCTGCTCCAGGAAACGCCCCCATGTCTCAAGAAGCAGCCCCACACTGCCCTCTGGTGGCACCGCCCACATACAGTGATCCAGGTGAGGGGCAGGTTCCAGACTAGAACCCTGAACTGGTCTCCCAAGCCAGGGCGCCACCCTAAGGCTCCTATTCCTCTCATTTCCCTTTGTTGAGATCCCAGATTCACTGGTGGCCATCAATATTCTCAATGCACAGGTCCCCCAAGATCCCTGTACTCAGTCCAGTCCCGAGAGCTGGAGGCCATCAAGAAAGTGTTCCAGGCTGGGTGTGGTGGCTCACGCCTGTAATCCTAGCACTCTGGGAGGCTGAGGCAGGAGGACTGCTCAAGGTCAGGAGTTCGAAACCACCCTGAGCAAGAGCAAGACCCCCGTCTCTACCAAAAAAATAGAAAGAAATTAATTGGCCAACTAAAAATATATAGAAAAAATTAGCCGGGCATGGTGGCTCATACCTGTAGTCCCAGCTACTCGGGAAGCTGAGGAAGAAGGATTGCTTGAGCCCGGGAGTTTGAGGTTGCTGTGAGCTAGGCTGGCACCACAGCACTCTAGCCTGGGCAACAGAGGAAGACTCTGTCTCAAAAAAAAAAAAAAAAAGTGTTCCAGAAGTCATGGGGGGAAAGCGGCAATGACAGTCCCCTACCCAGGGGCTAGAGTTCTTAGTACAGGCCTAAAAATAGCCCTTCAACACCACAAACTACCCAGCCCCCAGGGGGTCCCCTAAGATGGTGACAGTCAGGGAAGGCTGCCTGGAGGAGGGTTGGGAGACATAAGCCCTTAAAAGCAGAGAGGCCCTCTGATTCAGCTCTGCTTACTGAGCCCCTGGACTGAGTTGCTATGGATATTTGTTGAATGAAGAGAAAATGGAGCCAGGCTGGGGAACTTCTAAAGGGGGCTCTAGGTGAGCCAGACAGGTGTGAGAAGGTAACCTTTGTGAGGTGGCTGAGGGATGGTGGACACAACACCGACCAGGACCTGGGATTCAAGTCTGTTAGTGCTGTGTGCCCTGGCCAAGGCCCTTGGTGAGGAGCAGTGGGCCATCTGGAAGTGGAGGAAGGGGACACAGCTGCCACCAGGACCAATCTCCATTTGCCCCCACACATACACCATTTCTCCAGCCAGTGTCATCTCTAATTCTCTACCCACCCCACCCCCAAATCGGGACAAAGCTGATTACCAATAAATCCCAGAGAAATGCAAAACTGTGACGGTGCAGAGCACTTTACACCATTAGCTAAAAGCTTCTCTGGACAAAGTGCCCCCTCCCGTGCAACCCAGAAAACAGTCCTGGCTGCAGCCCAGCACTGCAGTCTGAGCTCCTCTGTGACACCTCTAGGAAGTCCCTATCCTCTCTGGGCCTCTAGACCCCAAATGACCTAAGTGGCTTTGGAAGGTCTGCCCTGTCTGGGGAGGCCAGAGGATGCCAGCCCCCCCATGCGTACACACAAATGGCTCCCCTGGTCCCCAAGCTTTCCCAGAGGCCCAGAGACTTCCTCCTAGTCCCTTCCCCAGCTAAGAATGGGTTCAGGAAGGTCTGGCTGTTAGCTGAGAAACCAGCCAAAAAGTTTGGTACCCACTGAGAGGAAGGGCTGATGGGGAAGGATCAGGTGAGGGCCCTGAGGCTCAGCCTGTCAGAGCAGTATCCCTGACTCTCAGGACTCATAGGATTAAACCAGATTCTCATGACTCTGACATTATCATCTCCCTGCTCATCCCATTCCCAAGCCCTGATATGAAAGACTGAGGAAACAGGCCCAGAGAGGGGGCAGAATTGTTCTAGGTCACACAGCAGACAAGGGCCAGAGACCAGCTCTCCCTAGCCCCCACCCAGGACACTGTGGGAAGGGCACACACAGGCCTGGGACCTGGGTCTGTCCCTTATGCTGGCATGTGACCTTGAGACATCCTCTCTCCACTCTGTAAAATGAGAACTTTAAATTAGTTCTTGCTCCATCAGCAAAAGCAGTGCTTGTTTCTAGGTGCGACTGAAAAGAATAAAATATCTTTCCATGACTTACAAGGGAAGAAGACAGACCTCTCCCCTGCGTTAACCTCACCACAGCCCTTCTGGGAGGTGATGAGATCCACTTCACAAACTGACAGGGCTGCAGCTAACTCAGACGCTGAGCAGCAATGCAGCAGCCAGGTCATTCACAGCTGAGTGGGGACAGAGGAATGGGGGGCTGAAGGGCATTTGTACAGGAAGAGAAACAGATCTCATCTCAGGTCTGGCCCTTTAAGGCCTCCCTTTCTGGAAGTCAATAATATACCTGCCCTCTTGGGGCCTGTTAAAGGGTGTCACCTGGTTCCACCCCTGGCAGAGCCATCTTAGAGACAGGCTGGGGGTGGGGCTCTAGGTGAGCAGGTGCCAAACACCCGGTCCTGGTTACCTGCGTCAGTCTTAGCAAAGCTGCATGAGGGCACGAGAAAAGGTCTGCCTCCCATAAGCAGAAGGGCCTAAATACGATGGGAACGAATCCTCAATTTCTCTGGGATTCTGTCTCCTCAAATGGGAAACAGGGACTTAGAGGAGGAGAACTCAGTTATAGAGCCCTGTGCCAGCCCCCACACCATCCTGGGACCTCATTTTTCTGCCCCCCCCCCCAAGGTATGGAGTTGGGTGGTGCCAGAAAGCAGGAGCCCCAAGGAACCCGGGAGAGACAAAGCAAGTGGGGAAGAGAACGGGGTTGCTGCATCAGTACTGCAGGCTCCAGGTGGTAAAAGTTTGCCACCAACCCCCTCTGAGCACCCTCAATTTGTCCAACACTATAATGGAGACTTGACGCTACCACCTCACTCCCCAGGTGGCCTGTGGGAGGCAGGCAGTTTTATTAGGGACCCAGCAGACGCCAGGAGCCCCAGGGAAGGGAGGTCCCGGGCCCTGTACCACCCCCGACCCCGTCCCTCAAATGTACCAGCCGCCGCTAAGACCGCACCTCAACCTCCTTTATAGGGACCCTGGCCCCCCGACTGTCTCTTCCTGCAGGTAAGTCTGTCCATCCGTGCAGGTGACGCCGTCCATCCGGCCGGCATCCGCGATCTGTGGTCCCCACCTTCGCGATGGGCCTGTCCGTGGTGGCCAGGGATCCGGGCGTGGAGGTCAGCGCTGGGGAGAGGCGGGGCCGCGGGGCGGGCTGCGGCGGAAGGGCGAGTCCGGCTCGGGGCCGTGGCCTCGCCTCAGGCGCCCGGCGCCCCAGGGCACGCAGCTACCCAGGCCGAGCGCCGAGGCCAGCAGCGCGGGTGGGCGGCCGCGGCGGCTGCGGCGCTGGCCCTTCTTGAGGCGCGACCCGTGTGTCGCCAGGTAGAGCTCGGCCTGCGCCACGCCGCCGCTCAGGCGGCCCAGGCTCTCCGCGCGATGAGCCAGGCGCAGCTCGGCAGCCAGGAAAACACGGTGCAGCTGCAGCACGCGGCTCTCCAGCTCCGACACCAAGCGCCGGCGGCCCTCCACCTCCAGCAGCCGCCGCCGCGCTTCGGCCAGCTCCAGCGCGCGGCCACCGGCCCCCGCCGCCGCGCCCGAGCCCCCACCGGGCCCGGTGACCCCCGCGCCTCCGCTAGCGCCCTGGCGCCAGCGCTGCAGCTCCTGCCCCTCAGCCACACCCGCGGACGCCCGGGCCGCCTCGGGCAGCGGCGGGGCCTGAACCGGGGTCGGGGTCAAGGTCGGAGTTGGGGGCGGGGGCTGACGGGATGGCTGGGGCTCCCGCGGCGGCGGCGGCGGGGACCCCGGTTCTGCCGTCCCTTCCTGGGCCCCGGGGCCGCAGGCGCTGATGCGGCAGCCCGGCATCCCCCGCCCCCCGGCGGTTTGCGGCTTCGGGTTCGCTGGGAGGATGGACGATGCACACCTTAAAAGAAAGGCGGCCGCAATCCCCACACCAGCGCAGCACCCGCCGCCGCGAGTCTTATAGAGCACGGGGCGGAGCGACGGACAGCATAGCCAATCAGAGACTGGCATGCCCTGAACCTGCCTCCCCCGCCGCGCGCGTGGGGCATTCCCCAACCCATCAGGTCCCTGTCCTTGGTCCCGCTCTGCCCTGCAAAGGCATGCGGTCCCCATCCGCCTCTCCCCAAGTTTTGAGTGGAAAGGGGGCCGCACCTTCCCTGGTCTGGCCCTTTGGAGTGATAATCTCTGGTAGCTGATGCTTAGAATCATGAAATCCAGTCTCCACCCGGGAACGGATTTGCCTGAGGCCCCTCTGTGTGACCGTGAAACCTGGACTAGAGCTCAGGAGGCTTGACTCCTCCCCGTACCTCTCGCTGGCAGTTGGTGAAATCAGTTCTGCCTGGTCTCCTGGGCCACAGGACTCGCCAGGACCCCTTTCTCCCAAGTCCCCATGTCGCTAGGGCAAAGCCGATGGGATGGGGATCTGGCTGGGCTGATTCCACGCCGAGTAGTCCCTTCATCTGCAGGACAAATGCCACAGCGCTGCCGCTGAGCCCTAAAACCTTAGTGGCCCCATAGAGGAAGGAGCCCAGGACCCCACAGTGTGCAAAGTTTTTTCCCTGTCCCTGCTCCTGTTTGCTTCTCCCAGCAGGTGTTCCTACACCTTTCACTCAGAGGGGGAAACTCAGACCCAGAGGTGCAGTGGTGCCTTGCCCAAATGTCACATTGCCAGTTGGTGTCTGAATCTGGACAGAAATGCACCAGCTCAGCCATTCATGCCCTCTCAGGGCTCAGATACCTGGGTCTCCTCCCCATGGCAAAATGATAGGACTGAGCCTGCCTACTTTCCCCTCAACAGAAGTGACCCTGCCATACCCCTTCCAATCACCAGCCCACACACTGTGGTTCTGCTTTGAAGGTGCCATCAGAAGTGGGGGGTCTCTGGGGGTCTGAGGCAAAGGAAGGAAGGCCAGAAACCAGCTGTGAAGCCAATTGGGAAGGACTGCAGCAGACCCTGGGCTCCTGGAGGACCTGCCAAAGAGGTGGCCCATGTGACAACTGCCTGAAGAGGAGGCAGATGGTGGAGCTGCACTGGCTTCATGATGAGGAGAAGGAATAGGAGGACTGATCCTCATCCTTCTCCCTCCACACATTCTCTAAGTGCTTTCATGAGCCCTAGATTGAGTGAGACTGAGTGATGAGGACTCATGGGTGGGACAACTTGGCACCAGAGAAGCAGCTCAGAAGGGGCTCAGAGAGGAGGGTGGGTGGGAGGGTGAGGGGTGCCAGGCTCAGTGAAGAAGAAGGGAGAGGACTCAGGGAGGGGATGGAGAGGGGCTTGGGGGATGACTGGAGGAGAGGTCTCCGAGAGGGAAGGAAGGGCCATCAGTGAGTGTGATGGGACTCAGTGAGGGGGGAGGGGTTTAATGGGTGCCAAGGTGCTGGAGGCTCATAGTGGGGGAAGGGACAATCAGGGAAGGGCAAGGGGATTCAAGGAGCCAAAGGGACTCAGTAAGGATGAGGGAGGCTCAGGAGGCAAGGAGGATCACCTTGCTGAATTGTGGCATCCCTTTGAATGGTCTCCTTTGTGTCATGCAACCTTGGGTCTCAGTGCGCACCACCCCCCATCATGAGGGGAGATTAGCAGGCATTTTGCCTACATCAGGCAGATCACTGCTCCCAGCTCCTGAGGGAATAAGTCAAGGGGAAAAAGATCAAGACTTACCCCCAGCCCCACCATCGGCCAGATCCACAGATCCAGTCAGGCCTTGATTCGAAACCCAGGCACACTGCCCATCTGGGTGACCTTGGGCAAGTAATTTCTCTGAGTGGCAGGAAGTGCTCAACATATATTTATCAAATGAATGGATGTTCTCTGTTTCCTTACATTGTTTCTAGGAGAGGGAGATAAGCAGCTTTTTCTTCCTGATGAGAAACCAAAGCCCAGAGGAGGTCACACAGCAAGTAAGTGGCCAAGCAAGGATTCAAACACAGATCTGACTTACCCCAAAGTCACCCCTCACCTCCCTGATATCTTCTGACAATGTTCCCTGTTCCACTAGGGTCCCCAGAGTTAAGTAGAGTGCCTGGCCCCATAAAGCACTCAATAAACATTTGTTCGAATTGAAAAATGACACAAGGATAGAGCTTGCTGAGGATGGAGAAGCCCCCTTCCCCATTCATTCGTTCTTTATTTCACTCATTCAACAACTGCTCATCACCTCCTCTGCCGTGCTCCATGCTGGAGGTACAGCGATGATCAGGTGGGCCCTGCCCTTGTTGAGTCTGGGAGGACACAGACAGGTGATGGCGGCAGTTCAGTGAGGTTTCTACTGGGATGGGGAAAGCACAGGACTGTGGGAACACAGAGCACTGAGCCCATCCGGGTGGGAAGGGTTTCCTATAGGAGGTGATATTTAAATTGAGACCTGAAAGATGGATCAAAGTGAGTAATGCAGAGATGGTGGGGGAAGGGAGGATTCCAGATGGGAACGACATGTACAAGGACTAGAGGTGAGAGAGGTTTGGTATCTGCCAGCTCTCTTGTCGGTTTCCTTAACTGGCCTAACCTCTACACTCCCAGAGTGGGCAAGGGCCACAGCCGATCATCTATTAGTGCACAGCCAGCCCAGCAAACGCAACATTCGGAATGATTTTTAAACTATAAAGATTTTTGTCGTTTTCTGATCTTTTATATTTTTTTTAAATTGAAAAAGCTAGGCCAGTGTGATGACTCACGCCTATAATCCTAGCACTCTGGGAGGCCAAGGCGGGAGAATCCCTTGAGCTCAGGAGTTTGAGACCAGCCTCAGCAAGGGCAAGACCCTGTCTCTACTAAAAAATAGAAAAAATTAGCCAGGCATGGTGGTGAGCATCAGAGAAACACAAATAAAACCACAATGAGATACTACCTCACACTGTTACAATGGCTTCTATTAAAAAATCAAAACAGGCCGGGTGCAGTGGCTCATGCCTGTAGTCCCAGCTACTTCGGAGGCTGAGGCAGCAGGATCCCTTGAGCCCAGGAGTTTAAGATTGCAGTGAGCTAGGCTGATGTTATGGCAGTTTAGCCCAGGCAACAGAGTGAGACTCTGTTTCAAAAAAAAAAATTTTTTTTTAAACTTTTTTTCTGATTTTTATAAAAGTTATGAAGTACATGCCTTTTGTAGAAAATCTAGTAAATTATAAAAAAAAAAAAAAAAAAAAGCAGCCTGGGCAATAGAGAGAGGAAAGGGGCCTGAAATCAGAGAGGTTTATGTTTGAATCAGAGTTAGTTCCTTCCCTAGCTATGCAACCCTGAGAAAGTCACCTTTCCTCTCTGTACTTCAGGGTCCTCCTCTGAGAAATGGAACTACTAATATCTATGGCATGGACAAGGACACCCATAGGTGCAAGCATTTGCCCCAAATCTCACAAGCTGGTCATATCTATCTGACTCAAAACCTGTGATCTAAGTCAGAGACCTTGAAAGAGAAGAGGCAGACCAGACGGTACCAGGTTCCAGAGTCTGGTCCATATGTATCCACCCACTGCCAAGACAGCAGCCAGCAGAGAGCCCTGCAGAGGGGATGGCAAGTGTGGCTGTGGCCCAAGCAGGATTCCCCTCCAGCTGCTGAGTGTGGCGTGGGGCAAGGTGTCCAGGCCTGAGGAGTCCACTTCCATCCTGGCCTAGATCTGAGGCCTCTGCTAAGAGATCTAACCCCTCCCTTTCAGTCTCTCCCTGGCAACCTGGCCTGGCACCCTCTAGGATGTGATCTCAGTTTAATAATTTAGCAGATGCAGACAAAGATAGCAGCTCTGAAAATAACCCAGTCAGGCCCCAGCCCCCATCTCCCTTTTCCCCAATAGACTCCTCTGCCATCTCCCAAGGTCTCTGGTTGCCCTACACCTGTCCGCGCCCTGCCTGCCAGTGAGCCCCTGATTCCACGCCTCCTCATCCTCCTAGTCCTTCTCCTTCTTCTTCTTTCTCTCTTCACCTTCCCTTTCTCTCTATTCTCATGTTAAGAGGTTTTACATCATTACGTCATTAGGGCTTAAAGGAATCTCTCCTAGAAGCCAGAAGATTTGGGTTGCTTTCACTGTGTGAACTATAACAAGTCCTTCTCTCTGAGCCTCTGTCCCTGCGTTTGTAAAACAAGGACTCCAGATTCCTAAATGTGGCATGAACAAAATTGGGGGGGGGCAGCACAATTACTGGGACAGGGGACTGGATGTCTTCCCCAGGAAGGCACAACTGCAGCGTCAATGTCATCTCAGTCTTTAGCACTGTAATTTATCCTGCTGTTCCATAGAGAGCTCAGGTTTTCTTTATTCTTAATTTCTCTTGTGATGAAATTTTTGCTCTAGTTATTATTCCTAGAATAAAAGTCTGTGACTTGTATTCACAATTGAGGTAACAGGTTCCATGTGTTTTTGATGCTTCATCATTTTTTTTCTAGTTTTTATGGTTTGATTTAAACACAAAACATGCACATGAACTGTCTATTCATTTTCTTCAGTGCACGACCTAGCATTGGGATTGGTGACTGCGGTGGCCAGCTGGGCCGTGCTTTCCAGGATGGCTTTGTACTTCCTGGAGGAAACACTGTGAAAAATCTCAGCACAGTAAAATGTGTCACACATCAGCAGCACTTCCAGTTCCTTGACCTTGTGAACCAGGAACTTCCAAGAGCCACTGGGCAGCATGTGCTGTGTGTTCTTATTGACACCATAACCTGTATTAGGCACCAGGATCTGGCCCTTGAATCTTCCACACCCTATTGTCAATACTCTGGGTTTCTATCAGTTATGCTTAATTTTGACAAGTCTGGCTGGTGCTGGATGAACTTCTTGGTCCTCTTTTTGATGATCTTGGGCTTCCCAGGGGTCTGAGAGCAGCCATGATGCCTAGTAGGAGATGGCTGCCACCTCCATAGGCAGTGCCAAAGAAGAGAGAGTTTCATCACATTTCTGATAAGTAGAAATCATACCCCTTCCCCCTTGAAACATTGCTCAAATCACCCCACTTTTAGGGTCTCAGTTTTCACATCTCTAAAATAGCCAGGTGTTGAAGGGTAAGTAGGACAAGGGTAAATAGGACAATCTCTGCCCTCTATAAGGGCAGAGATTGTGTATTCCCACGCATTCATTCAACAACGAAATTAAGCACCTCCTGTGCACCAGCCACTGTGCTAGGGCCACAGCAGTAAATACGAGAGATATGATCCCTGTTTCCACAAGGCTTACATCTCAGAAATCAGAATAATTAACTCCCAAGAAATGTGCCATGAAGGAGTAATAAAATACCTGCTATTATTTACTTAGTGCTTGTTGCTCTGTGCCGGGTACTGATCCTATGATGCACTATTATTAGCATGCCCCATTTTACAGAGGAGGAAACTGAAGGACAGAGATATGAATGGCTAGGGTCACGTGGTCACGGAGCGGTAGAGCTAGGCAGTGTGTCTCCACAGTGCTTCCTAGAGATCATGACCAAGGACTGAACTAGTGATATGATGGAAAAAGGACTCAGGGAGGGCTTCTCCTTAGGAGGTGACATTGAAGCTGACACCTGAAAGATGAGCAGTAATCAATCATGTGGAATTGGGGAGGGAGATTTCCCAGCAGGAAAAATAGCCAGTGCAAAGGCCCTGAGACAGGAAGATCAGTGTGTTTGGTGCCTGGTGAACCAGCAGGAAAATGGGGAAGACTAAGGTCGAAACACAACTGGGCCTGGAGGCGGGGTGAGGGTTTCAGATTTTACTTTAAGTGCAAGGAAGCCATTGAAAGGTTTATGTCTGGGATTAACATGATCTGATTAGTTTTAAAAGATCACACTGTCGGCAACGTAGAGGATGGACTGAAAGGGAACATGAGGGGGATGAGGGAGACCAGTTAGGAGATTAAGGCGGTAATCCCGCCAAGAGAGTGCAATGCCAGGCGTGCTGGCAAGGGCTGGGAGGGGGGATGGATTTGAGGTTTATGTGGAGATGAACCAGAGGACTTGTGGATGGATTAGTGTGGGGATGAGGGAATGCCCTCTGGGTTTGTGGATGAAGCAGCAGGATAGGTTATGGTACCCTTGACTGAACGTGAGAAAAACCAAGGAAGGAGCAATTTTGGCAAAAAAAATCAAGGTCAAGAATTTTTTTCCCTAAATGATAATTCCTTTATTACAAAAATAACAAAAAGGGCAGCCTACTGTAATAGCCCATCATACCTTCCTATGTCTTAGCACAACTAAGAAATATTCTACCTTGCAGAGGGCATATATTCATTTTGCTTGTTTGTTTCTTATTTTTTTTTTAGAGACTGGGTGTTGCTCTGTCACCCAGCCTGGAGTGCAGTGGCCCAATCATAGCTCACTGCAGCTTTGAACTCCTCCTGGGCTCAAGTGATCCTCCCACCTCAGGATCCTCAATAGCTAGGACTACAGGCGTGTGCCACCATGCCCAGCTAATGTTTTTTATTTTTTATAGAGATAGGTCTCACTATATTGCCCAGGCTGGCCTAGAACTCCTGAGCTCAAGCAGTCCTCCCACCTCGGCCTCCCAGAGTGCTAGGATCATAGGTGTGAGCCACCACGCCTGACCTCCAGCTGAATCTAATTCCTCACTAATGCAGTAATAAAATTGAGAAACTCTGGCAAAATTGATCAAGAAAAAGAAAGGGAAGTGGTACAAATAAACACTGTTAGGTTTGAAGAAAGGGACATAACTATAGCTGTAGCGGAGATTTAAAAGATAAAAGAAGAGGCTGGGCACGGTGGCTCACGCCTGTAATCCTAGCACTCTGGGAGGCCGAGGCAGTGGATCGCTCAGGGTCAGGAGTTCGAAACCAGCCTGAGCAAGAGCAAGACCCCGTCTCTACTAAAAATAGAAAGAAATTAATTGGCCAACTAAAAATATATAGAAAAAATTAGCTGGGCATGGTGGTGCATGCCTGTAGTCCCAGCTACTTGGGAGGCTGAGGCAGAAGGATCGCTTGAGCCCAGGATTTTGTGGTGGCCGTGAGCTAGGCTGATGCCATGGCACTCACTGTAGCCCGGGCAACAGTTTGTGACTCTGTCACAAAAAAAAAAAAAAAAAAAAAAAAAGCCTATAGTAGCATTCTTTTGTAACCTCCTTATCATTATGGGTTATGTCTTAATCATGTTCACAACCTCAATAACTAGCCCAGTAGTTTATTCGTTGAAGTACTAAACGAAGCCATTCCCTAGAAATAAAGGTAAAATAAAACTGCATGCATTTATAATTAAAACTTGACATGGCAGCCACAGATAGTAAAGACAGAGGTATCAAACCCATGACAGTAAAATATGAGCCACTGAAAGGCTTAGGTTTCATTGCTATGTAACCATCTACTACTCTTAACCCTATAATGTTACTCAAACTTTAATGGAAGAAGAGTTCCACAATAAAAACATTCAGTTCTCTGAGCTCTAGAAAGATAACAACCCAAAATATAATAAAATTAATTATAAGTTAACACTTAGCAATCCAGAAATAACAAGACTGAAGTAACTGTTTCAAAGTTAAAAGGAAATAAAATCTGAAGTCTTGTCTGTGGCTAAAACCTACCAGACCTAAGCATTTGGAAGCGCAGTTAACAATTATGTGCTGGTCTCATACATGAAACTCTTTCATCCTTCACCACTTTACATTTTCATTCTGGACGGTCTTCCGGACAAGAGTTTTTACATAGATTACTGGTACCTGATGAGTCCTGAGTAAATGTAAAGCCAGATTTCTCAACAACTGCTAAAATCAGTGCCCTACACTAACATAGTGCTATAAAATGTACTTAGAGTCTGCTTCTCTATGAAAATTTCAAATAAAATTCTACCTTTCCATTTTGTCCAAATCTGCTGAGTAATCCAGGAATGTCACTATCTGCTTCTCCAGGTAGCTGTCAATCTTTTCTTCAGCCGTCATTGTTGAATTAAAAATATTTTGAGTCACAGAATTTAAGATTATAGCTTTATACCTCCCTTCTAGCAGCAACTGCAGGAAAGATGCACTCTCTGTAATATAAAAATTAGAGCAGTAATCTGAAAGAAACAATTTTTTCCATACTGTAAAAGATAATACTATTAGGCAAATATACTATTTTAGTGTACAAAAAATGTATATACTTATAACACCCGATGTACATTAATCACAAGATACTGAGCAAATCTCCATCATTCTACAAACATCATCTCTCGAGAAATTAGAAACTCATCCACCCTGATAATGAGCAGCAAGGTGGAAGTCAGACCTCGAAATAATATTCCTCATTAGTAGGTATTATTACCCTTTTGCAGGGAAACTCAAAGATTCTTACTGACAGCAGAAAACTTTCCTGAGTCAAGATTCTAAGACTTTGCACAGCCTGGCTCCTCTTATCCTCACTATTCTCCCTCATGGAAAGTTAATCCAAGAATGCTGGTTCGCCTAAATATCACATGCACATTCCTCCCTCAATACCTTTGCACTTTTAATTTCTTCTGCTGAACTCTTCTCCACTTGTCAGTCTTACCCTTTAATCAAAATTCAGCTCAAGTCTGACTTCTTTCATGAAAGTTTTCCAGACGACCAGACTTCAAAATTCCTCCCTCCTGAAGAACTTACTGTACACACACCCACATACACACCCACACACACACACACACACACAAAATTTATATATTGTCTGTATACTTATATTACTCTTCTAGGTCCAGCCTAAATCCCACAACTAGACGTGCCTATATCCCACTGGTAAATGTGATTTTTAACTATTTATCTCTTCGGTAAATGCACACCACTCCCAAGAATTACATCTTTGCTGCCTCATTTCAGCTCTTCTGCCTACCAGCTGTGTGAACTTGAATAAATTATTAGCCAATCTGTACTTAGATGTCTTCATCTGCAAAGTGGGATTAAAATTAGTACCTACTCTACCTGTCAATTATTAAGGATTAAATGACTGAATACATGTTAAAGGTTTAGAAAAGTAACTGACATTGCCACTGTTATTATTACTAAAACTGGGCGGTGAGAAGTGTCGGGTAAAGACACCTAAACTTTTGGGTAAAGAGTCTGAGGACCACGCCCACCATGTCAAGGACTCAACAACCCAAAGTCTTAACAAATCAGCTAGATTTTGTTAAAGAAAAAAGCAAGAAAGGATGAGAATGCAGCCGCCGCCACCCCTTTTCCTCACAGCTCCCACGGTGGCCTAAGTCCCTGGCAAGTGCGCCTCTCACCTAAGTCAGCGACCCCCTCCTGCTGCCATTGCTGCCGCTCAGCCTCAGTGGGAAAGCCCCTCAGAAGTGCTAGCTCCGGGGTCCACATCTCCCCGGACAGCGCTGCAGCCAAAACAGGCTCCTATAAGGGTCACACAGAAGTCAACAAAAGAAAGTGCAAAGTGGAGAGTCCAAAAACGCCGAAGTCTAGTGACTACAGCTACCGTAAATAACATCCACAGGCTCAGAACTCCATGTGCGGATACCAGCACAGGAAGGCAGCCATGACAGCAGCGCGGAGCACCCTGGGAAAAGCACACACGCTCTACGGTCCGGCTTCCGCCCAAAAGACAAACCCAAGCGTGAGTACTGAGCATGCCCGGGGTGTCTGCCTCGTCATCGGGGCGGGGAAATGGGCGGGGTTAGGGGCGCGGTCGAACTCAGCCCCGCCCCCAAGGAGGCACTTTCCCGAGTTGCGGAAGCAGCGGGAGGATTTGGAAACTGGTTTGCCGCCCACCAGGGACTGGGGTGCGAATGCAAGACAGAACAGAGGTCTTATCCAACAGCAGTTTGATTGGAAGGACTAGAGTTGTGATCTTAAACCTTTTTGGGTCAGAACCCAAACTGGTGAAAGCCATAGTCCTTCGTGCAAAGTGCACGTGGGCCCTCACTCCCGCATTTGGGCACCATTTCAGGGAATTAGAGACCCCCAGAAGTGGAGTCGGCGAACCCCAGGTTAGAACCCCGTCCGCATAGAATAGGTCTTCATTCTTAGAGTGAATGAACATGTAAGGAAAGTATCTGGTGTTGACGCTGCCACTACATGAATCATGATCGAGTGGGAAATCTTGCTCCGCCGCTGGTGCAGGCAGGTTTTTGGAACAGTCTATGAACGCTGCAGAAGAGTGAGCCCAGGGGTGGAAACGAGTAAACTGCAATGGGACATACAGCCACGTCTGCTGAGCACATAGCTGGTGCCTTATTTGCATGTCCTTTAATCTTGGTTGCAGCATTCCTACGAGAAAACCAAGGCTCTGAGAGCTAGGACTAGCGGGCCTTTTTCCCAGGGCTTGACGCCTGGGAATATGCCAGTGGAATATGCCATGAGAGATCCAGGAGAAAGAAACCTGCAGTGTAACACTGGCCACACAGGATTCTTGGAGGTGCAACAGCTCTTTGAAAAAAGCCTTGTACTCAGCTCCAAGGCAGAAGTTAAGTAATACTGTTTTTTTTTGTTTGTTTGTTTGTTTGTTTTTTTTGAGAGTCTTGCTTTGTGGCCCTGGGGTAGAGTGCAGTGGCGTCGTCATAGCTCACTGCAACCTCAAACTCCTGGGTTCAAGCGATCCTCCCACCTCAGCCTCCCAAGTAGCTGGGACTACAGGCGCCAGCCACCACGTCTGGCTAATATTTCTATTTTTTGTTGAGATGGGGTCTTGCTCTTGCTCAGGCTGGTCTCAAAACTCCTTAGGTCAAGCGATCCTCCTGCCTTGGCCTCTGAGTACCTTCCTTACCTGTTAGGATTACAGGCATGAGTCACCATACCTGTCCTAAATTGAATTTTCTATGACAGCTTTCTCCATGTAGTTTCAGGTTTGATACGCTTATGTGTTTGAACTAACCCTATCTCATCTTTTTAAGTGGTTAAAGGGAGGCAGGATCTTTCATTAGTTCAAGCACAGAAAAGTCAGGACTGCAACCAGCATTTCATGACCTTTCAGTCTCCTCTCATATTCATTAACAAAAGCTCATGTTTAATGACAGTGATTTTAAAGGTGTTTGTAGCATCTTTATTTGTAATAGCCCCAAACTGGAAAGAACCCAAATGTTCATTCACCAATGAATAAACAAATTGTGATCTTTTCATCCCATGGAATACTGTCCAGTTATAAAATAAAAAAAGAATAAACTATTGATATACACCATATACATGAATATCAAAATAATTATGTTGAGTTAAAAAAGCTAGAAAAGAGGAGCACACACTATTATTCCATTTACATAATTCTAGAAAATGCAAACTGACTTATAATGACAGAAAGCAGATCAGTGGGTGCCTGGGGTGGAGAGGATGGGGAGGGCAAGAGGAAGGAATTACAAAGCAAACAAGGAGACTCTGGGGAGTGATGGATACGTTCCCCATCTCTATTGTGGTGATGCTTTCATGGGTATATACGTATGTCAAAACCTAACAAATTGTACAGTTAAAATACATGCACTTTATTTTATGCTGATCATACCTGAGTAATACTGTTTTTAAAAATTGTCTGTTGGTTTGGTTTTTTTTTTTTTTGAGACAGACTAACTCTGTTGCTGGGGCTAGAGTGCAGTGGTGTCAGCCTAGCTCACAGCAACCTCAAACTGCTGGGCTCAAGCGATCCTTCTGCTTCAGCCTCCCAAGTAGCTGGGACTACAGGCATGCACCACCATGCCCGGCTAATTTTTTCTATATATTTTTAGTTGGCCAATTAATTTCTTTCTCTTTTTAGTAGAGACAGGGTCCACTCTTGCTCAGGCTGGTTTCGAACTCCTGACCTTGAGCGATCCTCCTGCCTCAGCCTCCCAGAGTGCTAGGATTACAGGCATGAGCCACTGCTCCCAGCCTTAATTTTTTCTATTTTTAGTAGAGACAGGATCTCACTCTTGCTCAGGCTGGTCTTGAACTCTTGAGCTCAAGCAATCATCCCACGTCCGCCTCCCAGAGTGCTAGGATTATAGACGTGAGCCATTGTTCCCGGCCAAAAATTGCCTGCCATATGAAGCTTAAAATCTGATCTCCCAAAACCAACATTTTACAAAAGCCTTCTCCTGACATAACAATTCTTTCTTCTCATGCCACCACTGGTCCTCTGCCCTTTCCAAACCAGAAGAGTGGCCCCACAACCACTGCTTTCTCTCAGCAAGTGAGCCAGCCCTTGCCCTGTGGCTTTTTCTCATTGGTGCTACCCAACAGATCTGGGCTCCTTTTCACCCCTCTGAAAACTCCTTTAGCACCATTATTCTCTCCAACCTCCCGGCCTCTTCCAACACGTGTTGAATTCACATCCTCAGCCGTGCACCTTTGCCCCATTTTTCCCTTTTGGGAAGGAATGATGCAAAACTTTGTCTCCCCATCACACAGTATTCCCAAATAGAGGTGTTATAATTGTATTTATTTTTCACTATAGACCACAAGTTACTATAAACATTTTGCTAGAGTCATGAGTTTGGAGAAGAGGAAATTTTATGATAGACCAGGAACTATTTGATATAAATGAGAAAGGAAACAAATTAACATGTTATTAACACATCTTTTAAGTAAAAAAAATAAAAAATAAAAAATTGGATTCAAGGCATAAAATAAGCCAAGCATGGTGCTAAGCTCTGTTAAAAGTGTATCTAACTCTTACAATAACTCTTTCAAGGTAATATTATTATATTAAGCCCATTTTTCAGATAAGGAAACTGAGATTGAGAGGTTAAGTGCCTTCTGCAGGGTTACACAAGGATTTGAACTTAGCCCGAATCCCAAAGCTCTGTGCTCTACATCTCATGAGCAAAGATGGATGAGAAGTATGTGACGAGTACATAGCAGAGCACAGGTATGCAAATAAGTAAAAATAACCTCCCCGGGGAACATGCTGGAACCTACTCTGGAGCCAGGGTCAGTGCAGATCCTGGGAATCCCTTAAAGGCCAGGCCTGGAGAAGCAGAGGAAAGAAAAGAATTTGGTTGCAGTAGGAATGTTAGAATTCAAGTCAAGCTGAGGATAGAACAAGATAGCTACTCTCCTTAATGAAAAGCAACCAGAACCTGCAAGGTTTAGCTTTCAGCAACTGCCTTGGTGAGTGGGGGCCAAAGCAGGCCGTTCAGTTATGTCCCCCTAGGTCTTACTTTTTCCTTGGGACTCTTAGATTCGACTGCTCTGACTGCTAGCATGCTTTCCCTGAAGGCTGTGCTGCTTTTCCTATACTGCTCGGGCCCAGGTCAAAACAAGATCCTTCCTTTTGGTAGACCTTAATTCAGCTGCAAAGGGTAAGGCTATTGAACAAGACTTCACTAAATGCAGTGTGGGTGCAACGGAGACATAAACATAGATACAATGCCACTGTGGCTCACACAGCCTGCGATTCATCCAACCAGCGCTGTGTGGGTGCCATTGCTCCCTCTCTGGAGCTCTCTTCTGGATGCTGTCCTCCCCTTAGGCTCACACAAGGAAGCTCCTCCCTGGGCACTGTGCTTTGGGCCACATATATCACAAAGCCACAAAATAAATCAAAGAATACATGGGGGTTCCTACCAGTCAAGATCCAAGGACACAGGTTGTCCTTAAACAGCTGATCTCTTGATTTATACTGTTCTGGCTCTAGACAAAAAGCATTTCTACATCTTTTCTATGTTCTTGACACAAAGGGCTCCCACATCCAAATGCTTTAAAAGTTTGTAGGTTGTGCTGAGCATAATGTGGGGAACAGGCACTGAAGAATTACAATTCCAGGGAAGATTTGAATTGTGGAAGCTCATAGGTAAGAGAAAAGCTGAATTAATTAATCTCAACATGCATGCAACAGATTCTTGCATAATTGTCATTTCTCAGTAGCAATGCACATCCACTTTCTTATAATTCTTTGTGTTCTCTTTTTGGTTTGGGAGGTAGTCATGAAATAAGAGTTTTATTTGCAACAAATATGAACAGTAGGAAACATTTTACAATTTTAACAATTCATGTTACATGAAACACTCAAATGAGATATGTTTGAAACATGTTACCAATTCATTACATTAGCAATTAGATGACATCAAATACTATTAATAAAATTGCTAGGTTTTGTTTTTATAAAAATAAGATTTTATTAAATATTAAAATATAAAAATGTTAGTTCTTGGCCAGGTATGGTAGCTCACACCTGTAATCCTGGCGCCCTGGGAGGCCAAGACAGGAGGATTGCTTGAGCTCAGGAGTTCCAGACCAGCCTGAGCAAGAGTGAGACCCTGTCTCTACTAAAAATAGAAAAAATTAGCCAGGTGTCGTGTCACATGCCTATAATTCCAGCTACTCGGGAGGCTGAGGCGGGAGGATCATTTGAGCCCATGAGTTTGAGGTTGCTGTGAGCAATGATCACACCACTGCACTCCAGCCTGGGCAACAGGGTGAAACCTTGCCTCTAATAATTAGAAACACAGAAACAACCTAAATGTCCAAGAGTAAGGGACCGGTTAAGTACATCCATATTACGCAAACATTAATTTTAATGATAAAAATGTGCATAATAGTTCTAAAAGCTGAAAAAATCTTATATATACCAATTATATAATAAACTAAAAGGAAAGATATCAGAAAATTAATATTTTGTTTTTCAGTATTTTCCCAATTTTCCATAGTGAGCTATAAACGATCCCAATTTTAAAAATTCAGTATTATTGAAACCAGATGAGCCCAAGGCCCTGCCATGCTCTGACCATCTTTCCAGAGACGGAAGCAGCAGTCCAGTAGCTTGGGATGGCTCCTCCTTCCAGTCTTTTCTCACCCTGGCTGCCTGCTCCCAGCTCAGAGTCCATCCAGCTCCCCCAAGGTCTGCAATGGGTCTGTTCCCATGTCAAGGTTGATCCAGTGGGCTTACGTTTTCCATCCTGGAATCTTTTGGTCTAACCAGTCTCATTACCCCCCAAGATTTGAGCCCTGTGTTTCAGAAAATTGATAGTATTCCAGCATCACCTGAATCTATATAAGTACTTACCACAGTATTAACTTTTAATTTTGGAAAAGTATATAGTATGGTGAAACAATGCAACTGTAGACATTTATCTGTAATACTAACTAGTGTTAAGGAATAAACAACCAGTTACTAATAGCTGGCTAGGGCCCAAACCACACTTAGTTGTTAGCACACGGCTACTGAATTCACAGCTCACAGACTGCTGCCAGTCTGCAATGAGCTACGCACAGAAAGGGAGTAAGGTGACATTGCTGCAACATTTTTACTGTATTTTACAAAGTATCGGTCTCTGATGGAAGGGGGTGGCTAACCAAAAACTTTGGCCCTTCACCACAAATAGCGTGAGACACGCTAACTAGAATATCTCACCTTGGACCACATTATCCCATATAAACGAACTTATAGGACATCAAAGACAAAAAAAAATGTTTACAGTACTTTCTACATTTATCTGACTTGGAGATTCCTTGGAGATTTTGCTCTTGATGCTGGGAGAGTATTTAAGCGTCTTTAAACTTTTACGATAACAAACAACTTTATAGTTGTTTATAACTTTATAGTTATAGTTTCACGAATAGACCAATTCGCTTTACTGGTTCCCACATTTCCTTGAGTCCTCTGCACATGCTCATGGACCCAGGCCATCCTACATCTGCTGGGCTTTGTCCCATCTTTCTCCAAGGCCTCCACACTCACCCTCTCCCCTGGCTCCTCAGCCTGTAACATGCTGAAGTTATTCTCATACCAAAATACGCAATTTCCCCAGTTCCCCAACACCTCCTATCTTTCCAACACCACAGCTGCCATTCCATTCCACTTTGCCCATTAAGATCCAGTAACTTGAGCTCCCCTTTTGCTCTCTTGTGTCTGGGATAACTTTTTTCTGCCTGGCTAACTTCTTTATCTTTATCCTTCAAGACACAGGATATCTCCATTTAGGGAGCTTTTCTGGACCATATCACTTCAGTGCCCATAAGCATTTTGCCTGAGATAAGTACCCTTCCTCTGTGCTCCCAATAGTACCCTATAAATAACTCTACCACAGAACTTACCAGAGTGCACTGACATTGTTTTCATGTCTGTCATTCACTCCTCAAGCGCAGGAACCGGTACCTAGTACAAAGTGAGTGCTCAAACATTTGTTGACATAAGGTCTGGATCTCAGATGGAACTGCTTTAATGTAATTGGTTCCAAATTTAGATGTTTAGACCTTAGTTTTTAAAAAACATAAACTGGACCTTATATTACCGGTATTTTTACTTTCATCTTATGAAGTTTTCTGAGGTCTAATCTAATGGTGGTGGGGGCGGGGAGGGGGAGTGGAGAAAATGACCCAGTGATATTTTAATGATTTTTAAAAACCCAAAACTGGAGGCAAATGATATACGGGATAGCTTTTATGATCTAGTCCTGATGGGAAGCTGATAGTCCATAAATGAACGAACAAAATCTACAACAAAAAATGGCCTGGAGAATTGGTGACTGTCCTTTTACTTGTTACTGCTACTTTTATGCTTAGAGTTGAGCTAGCATGCCTGTGGGTGCCATACAATTGAGGCGTTTTTCCTTCTCATAAATTGACTCTATCACTATTTTGTCATTCTCATTGTAGCTCACTACTCACCAGACCTAACACTGTGTTTTAGAACCTTTGATTTCCTATGTGCATACTGTTTGTTCTTCCTTTATCCGTGCTTGAAGGAGCTCTGGACCTTGTACATGAGAAAGTTGCCCCTGAATCCCCTTTTTCTTCAGAGAGCAACTCACTGTTCAGAGTACAGTTTCTCCTGGTCAGCTCCAGCTTTCAGGGTTCCCACACACCACTTTATTTTATATAAATACTGTCAAGGATCACCTTAGCCTTTCCTTTGTGGTAGTCTCAGAAAAATATCCTTTGTTCTCCCATGTTTAGATCTTGAAAGTGTCCAGTTCTTTGTAGAAATAGTATTTCACGCCATGGCAAAGTGTTTTAGAAACAAGACATACTAATTCGCCTAAGTCTTTATTTATTTGGCTCTAGGAAGAATTTGCATGAAAATGAGACTGTATGGCAAGTACAGAATGTACTGTAACAGCACCAGAGAGGTACATCCTCTCTCCTCTACAGAGCCTCAATGTTTAATACATACATGTGACTTCAGTAATAAAACCAGATAATCCAGAAAAAAGGAGCCCTTTAGGAAAAAAAAAATCAGTTTAGAGTGACTTTTCAAATTGACCATTCCTTTTCATATACTTAAATTCAAATAACAGATACATTCAGAGGCCCAAATGTTGGCATAGAATAAAATCATGTTCATTTATTTTTTCTGCATCTTAGAATTAGAAGGCATAAAATTAATTAAGTTGAATGTAATAAATTCATCCATACAAGTGCACGTCTCAGCTAGAATGCATTTTATGGCAGATTTATTATTTAAAAAATGTACCAGTAAATCAAAAAAGAGGGAGTATGTCCATTTAACTTTTATTGAAGTGTATGTAGGAGGTCTTCAGAAATCAAATATGAGCATGAAGATATGGCCAAACATAAAATCTATCAAATTCAGTGAAAAGTTGCTGACTTTAAATAGTTGTAAGAATGACCAATATATATTCTTTGTTAACAACCCCTCACTCTACAGTAAAAAAAAAAAAAAAATAAACATTCAGTAAACATTCTTTCCTAAGGTAGTTTCCCTTATATATCAGTGATTTATCCATTTCTTCGTATACACAAATTTGTTGAACATACCAATCAGTGGTTCTCACAATTGAAAAATAAAAGCACAAAAAAGTTTACACTCTTGTACAGGTAAATAAAAGATCACCTTGAATTAAACTGGATCTCCTTAAGGGCATAGTATAGTTTCAGTTTCATTACCTATTACATAATTAGTTTCTTACATACAAATATTGACATATTTGGCTTGTGCTTCGAAGCCTTTGTGTCTATGAAGTCCACATCAATGCAGCTCATAATTGGAAGTCACTGGGGAGTTCTTTGCTGCTGCTGGGTTTGACCTGATCGTGCATTAGAGTCTCCTCAGCACCTGCTGTGGCCCTGCACACCTCTGAGGCATCCTCAGCGTCAGGGTCCAAGCCTTCGGGGCAAGGAAGTTTCAGCAGCTCTTCACGGAGCTGAGCAGTGTGACGCTATGCAGGAGAAAATAACTGATGTAATGAACTGTAAACCGTGGGATTCTAGCACAACATCATTTGAGGGAGGTACTGGACTTTAACAACATCTAAAGCATTCAGCCTAAAAATATTTACTGAGCACCTCCTTGTTCAAGCCACTGTTACACAGTCACTATAGGAGGCAGTAAGCAAAACTAGCAAGAACCTCTAACCTCAAAGTAATTGATGTTGTTGAAAAGCCCTGAGTAACACACCCATAGACCCTACCCACGCCCCCAATCTGTCCCAGAAACAGTATTACTGATCACTTAAAGACAGCATTAATTTGATATATATACTCTTTTAAATGAAAGACAATAACGCTTGTCTTGTCATATATACTGCCTCTAAATGTTTTTGAGAGAAAGACGAGTCCCTAAGTCAAAATAAATCCGCAGCTATTTTAGTGAATGAAAACAAGTATTTATCAGGCCTTACGTAAAATGTTTGCAGTGTTTCACACTAATTTTCTCACTTAATGTTCAAAATAAACCTTAAAAATAATTTTACCATTAGAATTAAAAAAAAATTGTAAACAAATAAAAAAGATCTAGAGAGATAAAAGAATTTTTACTCCATATACAACTGACAGAAGGATGTAGGAATGTTAATAGAGAGCAGCTGGTTGTCTACAAACATAAAGTTTTGGTTTATAATTTTCTGGTGGGAGAGAAATGACGTTAAATATCATTTCAAGGACTTTAGTTGTATCGATAACTGACTTTGAAAATTAACTAACCAACACTTACAGAACAATTTTTACTTACGAGGCACTGTGTTAAATACTGACAATATAGAGGCAATGAGTACCGTAAGGAAGATAAATCTCTGAGCTCCTGGAGCCTAAATTCTGGCTGGAGGAATAAGACATATAAACAGGATAAAACAGCTACACCCTTGCAGCCTCCTGTAAGGTTTCAGAGTATATTTACATGCTGGTAACTCAAAATTCCTCTAGCCCTGATTTTCCTTCCACTGTGAACAACAGGTGAAAACACTGCCCAGTGAAGAAAATAGCAAAATCTGGCAATTTTGAGGGCCCAGTGAGGTGGTGGATACTATTGTGGAATCAAGCTGAACAACTGCATGCTTTTCTAGAGTAGTACTCAGCAGCAAAGGTGTAGCTGAAATGATCTAAATTTGGATTAATCCAGAGGTTGAGATTTTCCGGTCAGGGTGACATAGAGAAAATTTAAGACACTGATTGAAATAACATAGCTAGAAAAAAGCTGCTGAGGTCTTGTCTAAGGGAAAGATGTGTCTAACACATATTTGGGGAGGATCAATCTGTTTTTGCACTACGGAAAGAACTGCAAGGGGGAGAAACTGGTACGAGGAAGCTGGTCAAACAGGATAAGCTGTGGGAACTGAACAGAAATAATGGGGTGGGTGGGAGCAGCCCCCTTACGAAGGCAGCACTGACAGGACCCAAAGCTGACCAGGTGTACTGGGTTAGGGAAGAGTTTAATGAGATCTGAAAATTTTAAGACAGCTAAAAGCAGACAATAGTTTGAAGAGTGACTTTTAAAGAGTAAATGGCCAAAGTCAGAGGTATGGATACCATGAGAGAAAAAGAGAAAGAGAGAATAAAATAGCTCTGAGAGCCAAAAAGTCAGCCTTCAGATAAAGTCATTCAGGAGAAGAGAAAAGGAAAAAAACATGCCAAAAGAATGAGAGTATAAGCAGCAGCAAGATAGTCTACAGATGAAAAGGACAGAAGAATAGACAAACATTGATTAGACCACGTTATGAGTGGTTTTTTTTCTTGAGACAGGGTCTCACTCTATTGCCTGGGAACAATGGAGTAATCACAGCTCACAGCAACCTAAAATTCCTGGGCTCAAGCAATCCTCCTGCCTCAGCCTCCCCAGCAGCTGAGACTACAGGCACATGACACCACACCTGGCTAATTGTTAAATTATTTTGTACCGATGGGGGTCTCGCTATGTTGCTTAGCCTGGACTTGAACTCCTGGGCTCAAGTGATCCTACCACCTTGGCCTCCCAAAGTGCTAAGATCACAAGCATGAGCCACTGTGCCCAGCCTGTTATGAGTCTTTTAATAGTTGGGCAAGGGGAGTTATTAATACAAAAGCTTATACTGAAATTATCTAATAGTCTTAACAGTCAAGGAAGGGTTCCATGAAGTGAAATTTAAGCTGAAAACTGAATAGAGGTGAGTAAACAGAGCGGGTGAGAAGCAGAGGGAAAAGGAAACCATGTGTACAGGCCTAGAGGGGAGACAACAGATGTGTGAATAGAGAAATAGCTTTGAGAACTGGAGGGAGGGTAGATGGTAGAATAGAAGTTACACTGCACAAGGTTAATTAGTGAAAGAGTGGTTTGGAAACGGAGGCAAGAAGCGTTAATTGCTCTGGTCTAACAGTAAAAGAGATACTTTTATAATAATTGGGACAGACTAGAACTAGCTTAGCGGGATGCAAGTGTTTCTCTCTCTCTTTTTTAAAGTTTTACAGAGGCAGAAGAAAGGGTGGTTACTACAAGGAATAACTCCCACATGCGGACCCAAAACCCCTCCCAAACCAACACGTTTTACACTTTCATTCTGGAAGAGCCCAAGATAAAAACCATTGTTCGACTCTCCTAAAGTAGGTCTGTATCACAGCCACTGCTACCAATCAGCTGTTGGCGGCTCTGCAACTCACATCTCAAGTATGATAATAAAATCCTAGACGGTAAAAGGACGAGGGAAGGCCTAAAACAGGAGATACCTTTTTGGCACCAGGGACTGGTTTCATGGAACACAGTTTTTCCATGGGGTAGGGGTAGGGACGGGGTAAAGAAGAGGCAGAACTGAGGCAGTGATGCAGCCTGGCCCGGTTCCTAACAGGCTGCACACCAGTACTGGTCCAAGGCCCAGGGGCCCGGGAGTTGGGGACTGCAGGCCTAAAGGAATAAAAGCAGTCATCCATGGAGCACATTTTGCTTTGCTGTCATCATCTTCAAAGAACTCTATAAGTTGGTTCAGTCCCTGTACCCACTTTCAATTTTAGGAACTGTCAATCCATTGTCAAAGGAATGAATCGTTTCTATAGACTTTTGAGTAACAATTTAGTCCCCTGAACTTAAAAATAAATTTTATGTTTCTTTGATTCCCTCTCTCCCTTTACCTTCTGGTGAACTGGTTCTGTCAATGAATACCCAACTCTTCTTTTAAAGCTATCAACAGGGCTAATGTTAGCAAGGCTTACTCACCTTGAGAGCTGCTGCATGGTGAGACATGGTCCTGCCTACCCGTTTATCACTGCTGTACTGCTGGATGTCTGCAATCCACTCCTCACACTGGGCCATGATCTCAACTCTTTTCAAGTAAAAATGTTTATGTATAACCTTGAGAAAAAAACAAGCAGTGGAATAAGCAGTGTTTGTGGTCAGAATTTAAAAGATATAGTATGTAGCATTACAAAGAAATGAAATTTAAATGACACCACAATGTTTCTCTGTCCATAAAACTCAATGTAGTGAACTCTACATCATTAGCAGGGAAGAATCAGGCTCACAATATTGGCTATGTACTGAAATATCCCGTTCCATAGCAGAAAAGAATGTCCAATCTCTCTCAGACATTCAAATAATCCTATCCAGGGAGCACAAAACACATATAATGCAATATATTCAGAAGGTGACTATAAATAAACATGTAAACAAGAGAAAAGGATTCAAAAACTATTGACAACAGAAACATTTTTGTTTTTAAAAAAGAACTCAAAGACTACCTAGATAAGTATTCTAAATGTCAAAGGCATTCACACAGATATCAGATGGACCCCTAAAAAAGGACCTATTCTTACTCTCTTAATTTTACCTACTGGTTAATTTATGGATAGGATTTTATTTTATAAAGTTAATTCCTTGTAATACTGTGGCTTATATTTGGGACTTTTAAAAATTCTATCTTTGAAAAACTGAGTTTTGCTGTTTAATAGTAAGAGTCTATTTCTGATAAATTTAAATTAGAAATAGACATTAATTTGGAAGTATTAGTCTGTATTCTGGTTGAGCTACTACATTGTTAAATGAGCTTATTTGACCTAAAGAAAAGAAGGTAATACCTACACAAAGAAAAAATTATTAGGAAGATCTGGGAATAAAGATTAAGATCCTATTACATTTAAAAGTTAGTGTGTTTGATGCCAGTGAGGAGTAAGTACAATACATCTCCACATGAAGAAGCAGCCAGATAACCACAGGAACCAGATGGGAGGTAAACACACAAGGAAAAGATACTTTAAAAAAACAGCAAACAAACAAAAAACCCAGGGAGTTCAAGAAGGAGTGAGTCACTTTTTATTAGGAAAACCTGGAAAGCATTCATGGACAAGAAGTACCCTCTTTAATGCAAGCCAGGTTTTAAAGGATGAGAAGAATTATTGTTTCAAATTATACTTATTTGTTTTTTTGTAAAAGTCATTTCCCCTCTCTTAAGTCCCATGTGTTTATCACTTTAGAAAAAAAAATGTATGCTTAAACCAGCCAATTATAGAGTATTTTTAATACATTTTTAGACTGAAGTTTAACATATACAGAAAGATACAGAAATCATATGTGTACAACTGAATATATTTTCCCACAGTGAACACATCCATGTAACCTCCACTCAGATAATAAACAGAACATCACCATATATGCCAGAAGTCCCTCTTGTTTCCTTTTATCACTAACCTCACCCAAAGGCATATAGGATCCTGACTTCTTTAAGCATAAGTTAGTTTTGCTCATTTTTCAACATTATATAAATGGAATCACTTACAGAGAGGGAAGGAAGGAAAAATTGAGAGTTCAATTTTTCAGTGTTAAGTTTGAGGTGACTGTTATTCATCCAAGTGGAGCTGTCAAGTAGTTTAAATATCTAAAGAAAATATCTGACAATTAAGGGTACTGAATAGTTAATATATGAACGAACAGGAGGAATATAGGTTTTTTAAGGGCAGGAACTAAGTTTCATTCACCTCTGAGTTTGCAGCACCTTAGCACAGTGCCTAAAACCAGTTGATATTCAACATGGGTGCAAAATGAATTACTTAATATAAGTAAGCCAGGCTTAAATACAGATAGAATATTATGCTTCAGAGCACAAAAGAAATGCTTATATTTCCTATATTAGGAAACGTGACTTCCCACACACAGCATTTCAAGGTAAAAGTCAAGCCTCTGCAAAAATAAAATATCCAAATTTATCATTCAAAGGACCCTGGCAGGTAAATTCACTTAGTGATAACAAAATCAAGATATGAAATGTTCTTTTTACATTCATTCAGTGCACAGTCATCAATGTTATCTGATGAAGAAAAGGACTTCAGTTATGGTACTACATAGTATTCATGCATAATATCTGCATAAAGATCAATTTTCTGTCGGATAAATAGGCTAATGTTTCCTCTGAAATATTTCAGGACAGTTAAAACAAGATGTGATGCTTAAGTAATTTGATATGACAGGTGCAAAGTACAATTGTACTTAACCAGACCCTGGAGAGACAACTAAGCACAGGACGAGCCACACTTCAGGATGTGGTTTAACAAAGCACATGAGAGTATTAAGGACAGTCTTAGAAACCTCAGTATCATCCCTCTTTTTCATAAAGAAGAGAAATAAATGTCTTTTCCTTAGCATTCACATAAATATATTAGTATAAGGGCAAAATTTCTATTTGCAAGACCGACTTAGAAAGTATCTTAACCTTTAACAAAAAATATTTCTATGAGGAATATTCAGTAACATATTTAAACAGTTTGCTAGTAGAATGGTAACTAATGAAAATAAGGAATAAAAATGTTTCCAAATATAATCTGATGTCTTTTAGGATATGAGGCAATTTTAAACCTGATCTGTACTGTATTATTACTAAGTTTTTAGGATTAACTCTAAAAACTAAAGTTTAGTATGCCAGATACTCTAAAGGCAAGTATAATGCTAACAAACTATATTCTGTAATGTTTTTAATAGACTATTTCACTAATTTGATTGAATATACCTCTTTAAAACATGGTGAAGGGTTTCTGATTTGTTCTAGCATTGCCCACTTAACCGTTGCTTGTCGAATGTTTCCATCATATTCTCGAGAACTCTGCGTGCCACTGGGAGTGCCTCTAGACCGTTCATATCCTGGTTCATTAAAATAAGGCTCAGCTACTAATATAAGGGACTGGACAGACACCAACACCTGAGGAACAAAAGAAATAAAGAATAATTGTAATGGGACAGTTTTACTACCAGCAAACTGATATCCTGCTTTATCCACAAGGAGGCTCTTTTAACATGTGTTTCCATGTATTTCTGTCACCATAAAATCGATGTTCATTATGATGTTGAAATATTTTATTAAAGCAAAATTAAAATAGGTACAATGAAGTCTTATATGATATTTATATATCCACTTTATATTCTTGAATGCTTGAATAAAAATAGACATGAAGATTGCATTTCCTGAAAATGCTAAAAAAATTTGGTCTATAAACAACTGATACCAATTTAAACACTGTGCTTAAATTGTTCTTACTCTTAAAGAACAGACAACTAGCCATACACTCTTAACAATACTCAGTTAAGGCATGAGGCACTTTTAAATTTTTATTCCAAGAAAACTTAACTGCCACAGCATCACAAAATCCTTATTATTGAAAGTTCTCATTAGCAAGATGATCCTATGGTTCTAAGACCACTTCTAACCTCCCACTTATGTACTAGAAGACTTGTTTCCCCCCTGATATAACACATATTGAGAGAGCTCATGTCTACCTGATGTTAATATTCCTAGCTAATAGACCTATATAACTAACATAACATCACTGAAGACAAGAAAACATCAAATACCACTGACCTTCTTCATAAACGAAAAAGAACTAACAGTGATTGCACGTTTATTAGCCGAAAGGATTAAATGTTTCGAGATTAGCCTGGGCAACATAGCAATACCCAGTCTCTAAAATATTGAAAAAATAAAAAATTAAAAAGAGGATTAAATCATGTCATGGATATGTATTTAGAAATCAAGGCATATAGTCCCTTAAGAAATTTTAAAAAAGAGTACTTGAAACTGAAATATTTGCCCTAATATGGTTCAACATGACCTGGAGTGACGATGTTACTGAGGCCAAGGTCAACTATAAAAAAGTGTAATCTGTATAATTCTGAGACAGGTTAAAAGAAACTAGATATATCATTGAAGAAAGTGGTTTTCCTCTGGCTACATACTCTTTCCTAATTCAAATCTGATACATATAAAATAATCTTCCAGGGCATAGTTATTAAGCTTCTGTCCTCTTCCCTTTGAAATACTTTTCCTCTTCTATGGATGTGAGAGTAGTGTATAATCTGCATTTTTCCACAAAAGCAGAGAAAAAATTAAATCAAATATTCATCACAAATTTATAAAAAATGATCCAGTTATTTATTTATTTAGTTTCATCTCCTCTGAAACAAAATACAGTTTACAAATCTCAGGTAGTTACAAATTCAAATAATATTTTTTTTTTCTTTTTGTTTTTGAGACAGAGTATTGCTGTCACCCAGGCTAGAGTGCAGTGGTATGATTATAGCTCACTGCAACCTCCTGGGCTCAAGTGATCCTCCTGCTTTAGCCTGCCAGGTAGCTGGGCCTACAGGCGCATATGCCACCAAGCTCAGCTACTTTTTCTATTTTTGGTAGAGACAGGGTCTTGCCATGTTGCTAAGGCTGGTCTTGAACTCCTGGGCTCCAGTGATCCTCCCACCTCAGCCTCCTAAAGTGCTAGGATTACAGGCGTGAGCCACCGTGCCAGGCCTATTCAAATAATAATTTAAAAATTACTTCAGATTCATAAACCTATTTGGTTTTTTTAAAAAAAAGTCCACTGAAGGAAGCATAAAGAATGGATACTTTGTGTATCAGAAAAAATTAATAAAGTAGGAAATAAATTTGGGTATAACTTATTGTTTGTTAAGAGAAAAAAGAAATACACTGGATTATAAAGTTTGTACTTGATAACAGGGACAAAAAAAGGTTACCAGAGACCCATTTTCACTAGAATTAAATTAAAAGAATACTTTTATGGCATAAATTCTCTTATCGCTGGGTGACACAATGGGGATTATCATTCATTCATTCAGAGACAGGGTCTCACTTTCTTGCCAGGGCTAGAGTGTGGTGGTGTCATCACAGCTCACTGCAACCTCGAACTCCTGGGCTCAAGCAATAAATACTATTGCTTCAGCCTCCTGAGTAGCTGGGACTACAGGCACACACCACCACACCTGGCTAATATTTAATTTTTAAAATTTACCTTTCTGGAAGTACATAAATGACACTTTATACTGCTATACTGACTCAGCTGTTTAAGAGTTATGATATTCAGCTAGGTGTGGTGGCTCATGCTTGTAATCCTAGCGCTTTGGGAGGCCGAGTTCAGAGGATCTCTTGAGGCCAAGAGACCTGTAGTCCCAGCTGCTTGGGAGGTTAAATCAAGAAGGTCACTTCAGCCAAAGAGTCTGAAGTTGCAGTGAGTTAGGATGACACCACTGTACTCTAACCTGGGCAACAGAACACGACACTGCCTAAAAAAAAAAATAAAAATAAAACAGTTACATAAATAATACTCAACTTGGTGCTACTGATAAAACACAATCATTCTTGATGACAATTCTAATGAATAATATGATTTTTGAGTTTAAATTATGCAAATAATCAAGACTATTATTAGGTTGGTGCTAGATATGAGAACTATGGTATAAGATTAAAAAACATGATTAGTTTTAAAAAAATAAATATTCTTCTAGGAATCTCACTGAAAGGAGCTAAGCAATTATTATAATAATGCTGGTAACTGTCTAAAATTTTTTGGAGATCTTTTAAGTAGTATGTAACCTTAAAAAAATGGGAGAGTCTCAATGCGGCAAAAGAATCTTTCCCCTTTGTACATATATGATAAATAAAAGTTTCGAGTACAATGTTGGGTACCAAAATCTAATTATAAAGAAATTAAATATTTATTCTGAGGCTTTTGAGTTTGGCTGTAGAGAAAAAGTTTCAAATAGAATAAAACAAAAGCAATGTGTTCCTGCCTCCTGGCATTTATTTCTGGTATAATGTCAATAAAATACCACACAAAAACTGCAGACCAATTTATATTATGGATATGGATGTGAAAATCCTCAAAATACTAGGAAACTGAATCTAGTAGCAAATACAAAGAATTAACATGCCATGACCAAACAGAATGTACCCTAGGAATGTAAGATTAGTTTAACACCTGAAAATAAATTATTATACAGTCATGCATCACTTAACAATGTGGATATGTTCTGAGAAACGCATCGTGAAGCACTTTCATCATTATGCAAACATCTTACCAGTGTATTTACACAAATCTAGACTTAGTATATATGGTTTAGCCTATTGCTCCTAGGTTACAAACCTGTATACCATGTTACTGGGCTGAATACTGCAGACTACTATAACAAAACTGTAAGTGTGTCTAAACATAGAAAAGATACAGTAAAAATATGGCATTATAATCTATGGGACCATTGTTGTATATGCAGTCTATCACTGACCAAAGCAACTTGATGCCATGTATAACTATAATACATCATATTAACAGAATTTTTTTTTAAAAAAAATCACGATTATTCCAAGCATTTGACAACAAGTAAACAAACTTTTAAGATAAAAACACTCAACAAACTAGGGGTAGAAAGGAACTTCCTCAACACAATGAAGGAAATTATGGAAAACCCACACCTAACATCATACTCAGTGGGGAAAGACTGAAAGTTTTCCCCCTAAGATCTGGAAGACGAAAAAGAAAAGATATAGTCTCTCCTGCCCAACTCAATTTTGTCACAGATTTGGAAATACAGATTCGGGAAACTATCTGAAATACAGCGAAAGTCATATAAATAACAGTATTATAAAACAAAAAAAATTTAGAAGTGAAATTATATCATATATACAAAAGATTATATAGCAATTAGAAATTATAAGAATGTGATTTAGGAGAATGGATATGCTCTAATGTTAAGTAAACAGAGAAACATACAAATAATTTATCTACTACGTTGATTCTGACTATGTGAACTATGCATATGACAAAAAACCCTAAAAGGAATATACAGAAAACATCATTTTCAAATGGATGGGTAGTAAGTTTCCAAACTTTAAACCCCTGAGGATAAGTTTATTTTTTGGTATATAGTATACTGAATACACAGGCAATATGAAAGCTGAAAATTAAATCAAATCTTATAAGCTTGAAAATTATAAATTTATTTGAAAACTATATAAATTCAGCATAAAGTTCAAAAACTGAATTAAATTCTGAGCTAAGTAATTAACTTCATTAAAAGCAGAACATCTCTGAGTTTCCTTTCACAGTTAAATTCATCATAAGCTTAGTTTATGTTGACAGGAGTAACACACATGCAGAAAAATATTTTAAAGTTTTTGGACTGGAACTGACTTATTCATTTCTAAAGTGAAGAATAGCTTAGAGGAATATTCTAGTAACTTCCTTAGTTACTTTGCATAAAACATGTAACCTTTCTTTTTCTTGGTCTCCATATTAGCAAAAAGGAAAATATTGTATTGTAACACTGTTTATTTAACTCATGAAGATAATGCAAGGTCTTTTCAGAGAGTCAAAAAAGGTAACATCCTGAAGTATTATTTTTAACATCTTCTTTCATCTAATACAAAATAAGAATGTAGGAAAAGAATCTTTTCAGGGTAGGTCAACTTTAGTAGGCTTAACTGGGGATAATTTATGATGTTTTTTATTAAACACTAAACTGTAAATTTGAGTGTATATATATTACATGTAAGAAAAATATTATGCAGCAATAATGATTGTTTCTGCTTCCTAAGTAAATAAGCAACAGAGTTAATTCATATTATCAATATGCATACTTGTCCACCTGTTTGCTGGGATCCTGAACTGTTAAGATAAAGTACCAGCAAAAAATGTTTGATGAGATATTATGTAACATATATGTTCAAGTGATTTGTGTAAATAACTTATAAAATTCAAGATTATGAAACCTGTATGTCAAATGTGCAAAATAAGAACTACAAATCCCAAGTTTTACGAGTTTCAGGACAGTACTTTTGAGCCTCAGATAAGTTAAATTATTAACTATTATAAAAGAACCATATCATATCTGAAGAAATATGATAGAGTATTAAAGTCTATTCACATAAGTTTAAGCCCTATAGTTTGAACTGAGAGACCTATTTGTCTTATCTTGCTGCACCATAGTGTAATTTTTTTTTTTTTGAGACAGAGTCTCACTGTGTTGCCCAGGCTAGAGTGAGTGCCGTGGCGTCAGCCTAGCTCACAGCAACCTCAAACTCCTGGGCTCAAGCAATCCTTCTGCCTCAGCCTCCCAAGTAGCTGGGACTACAGGCATGCGCCACCATGCCTGGCTAATTTTTTCTATATAT